>JABUQX010132075.1:0-2500 GCA_015478945.1 Trachelipus rathkii
GATCAAACATGCATCGTCAGGTAAAGGCTATGGAACACTGAGAGAGAAGGAGGAGGAAGAGGAATGAAAGAATCGTCCAGGGTTGAGTTTAGAGGAATAGGAAGGCTGAAGAGATTGGCTTTTTCAGTTGGAAATATTAGCAGACAAACATCAGGCGATAAGAGGAGAAAGGCTAATTCACGAAGATAGTTAGAAGATGTTTTTTGGAAAGAAGCAGAAAGATTTGTCAGTCGGAGAACCAAGGAGGTCAGCGCATTCGTTTAATGAAAGTCCACTTGCTGGTCGAAGAGTACCAGTGCAACGATTTCTAGCTGAATGATAATTACAACGAGTAATAGGAGAACGAGAATTTTTTCCACATCCGATACGCCGTGCTGTAGCTCTGAATGGCAGAAGAAGAGCACAGGATTGAACCACTGGGTTTTGAGGAGACAAAAGATTTAGTCGAAGAAGAATGAACCTGCTCATCCCATCAACAGTTACAGCTTCCTCTTTATTGGCAGAAGCTGAAGCGTCTTCAGAGTCAAAGCCGTCATCCATTATAGTTAGGTTAGAGAACTCAATTACCCAATCGGGCACGATCAACAGTGCCTCGGAAAAACCATAGGGCTAGGTGGAGCTCTGTTGAGAGAAAGTATTAAAATTAAGAGATATAAGGTTGATGTCAGATTTACCAATAGGAGCGGAAGGTGGTGGTATTTTATACTTTATAGAGAGAAGGCTAGTGGGTGAAACATTAGGTCAGTGTGCATCTCAAGAATTGGTTGGGTACGATCCGGAATGTGTGTGGTTCTTTACATTGTTGCTCCTAGATCGTTTAGAATATTGATATTCGGCTTCCTCCCCAGATAAATAGTATCGAGAGGAACCCATTATTCAGTGTTGTGTACATTGAAATCCCTAAATAGAGGACCTCAGTATTTGGATGAGAAGAATATGACAGTTTGGTGAGAAGTAGTAAGGTAATCAAATAAGGCATGAAAATCTGTTTTTTAGGAGACAGTAGAAGAAGCAAAGATTATTGTAGTAGACGAGAAAGATTTTAAGCAAGAGACATCGAAGTTAGGAGATTCGTGATTCTCGAGACGTGTTATAGCAGGGTTCACACCTTTCTGGAAAATCAGGGAAAAAAATCAGTCAGGAAAAGTCAGGGAAACGTTTTTAGATATGCTGAAAAAGTCAGGGAAATTTCAAAAAAGTCAGGGAAATTTTAAAATTTTCAAACATATGAAGACGAAGATCCATGGACCAAGTTGCATATTTTTGATATTTTTTTTCCTTACTATATAATTGTGGAATAAGAGATGGAATAAGAGATTATTTGATAAGTGAATGAAAGGATGGGCGGGATGACATTAAATCTACTTCTATCCTGTTTCTTTCTTTTTTGTTTCATTTTACCTACTATTCCTTCCTATTCTGTTGAACGGTTGTTCCAAGTTCATCCACAGTATGACTTATGACTTACTCTGTTTATATTTTTTCTCTTTTAGGCGATTTATACTTTCTTGAGTTGTTTTTTTTTTTTTTTTTTTTTTTTTTTTTTGAGGTTTGACGAAGGGATTTTGGATTTTTGTGCAGTTGAGGGTATTTATTATTTATTTAATAAAATTACTTCAAACAAAAAAAACTAACTTAATAACGCCAGTGGTTGGATGTCAACTGAACCACAGTTATCAGGTGGTTGGGAAGGACCTGATGAGTTTCAAAGGCATACTGTAAAAGTATCGTAAAAGAACTTTGATCTATTAACATGGTGACGCCAAGCCGAATCTTCACATTCACGAGGGAAAACTCATTTGAATTTAAGTCAAAGACTCGGCAGGACCTAACCATCATTGCAAAACTTTTTCATTATGTTTCTAATATACAAATATTAAGTCGAAAGTGTTTTGTAACTGAAATTATATACCAATTCCATCAACTTCTAATATACTCACCGATTTGTAAAATGACTCTGAGTGTTATATTAATAAACCAAACAAATAGTTTATCAAATCAGTTTCATCTTTTTGCATAAAAGATGATGTTACAGGATCTGAAATACTATTGGCATTAAAGGTGGTGGATGAAAAAATGTCTTTAAACTTGATGTGTGTGGTGTGTGTATTATATATATATATATAGTATATATATATAATATATATATATTATAATATATTATATATTATTTATAATATATTATATATATATACTATATATAACTTTATATTATATAATACTATATTATATATACTCACTACTAATATATATATATATATATATAGTTATATATTATATTATATTATATATATATATATATATAATATATATATATACTGTGGTGTGTGTGTGTATATATTATATTATATATAGGAAACATTTAAAATAATGTTTCCAGATAGTGCGGTAGCTTCAAATTTTTAAAATGTGGCCGATGAAATGTAAATATGTGATTTACCATCAACTTGCTTCATATTTTTCTAGAAAGCAAAATCCACGCAGAATACAACTCTACTTT
>JABUQX010132075.1:15000-17500 GCA_015478945.1 Trachelipus rathkii
CCTTCTCCAAAATACGTTTAACATTCCTGTCTCTTTCGACGGTTTTGTAGTCTCCTGTTGAAATATAAACATCCTTGGCTTGCACATGAACACAAAATTCTTGGAACCTCAATCACAGAACGGTTTGCTAGCGGGGCCGCAAGACTGGAAAGTTGTTGAGTGTAGACTTTCCTCTTTTCTCAATTGCTCGCTATAACCAAGGTCTCATCCGCCATGTATGGAGTACTGCTCTCATATCTGTGGGGCGGGGGCTCTGGTTTCACCCGACTTTTGACGGGTCGAGTCAAACGTACAAGAATGGCTATAAACTGTCTGTATCTTTCAGTTTCACGCTTGTACTCTAATCTTTGCCAGGCGATTGTTGGTGCTTATTCTATCTAAAATAAAATGGGGTTTTTTTAAAAAACCTCATGGCAGCGGCATTGCTCGAGGGAACTTCTCACCGCGTACCACCCACCTTACGACGCCCTTCCGTAGCACAAAATAGGTGCTTATCTGGCCACGAGTATTGTGTTGACATGGGTAACTCCCGGCTAGTTTGCTGTGGTGCTTCCTTCTTTCCCAATACTCTTTTTGTGGAATTCTCTTTCATCTTCTGTATTTCTACTGAATTTAATCATCCTCAGCTTTCAGCCTGCGTCGTGTGGCTCATATGCGTAGTTTGCATTAGTTGCTTGAATTCTGAGTGTGCAACACCCTCCTTAATATGGCCTCTGCCCGTGAGTGGTGGGGTGACACTGTCAAAAAAATCGCTTGAATGGCAGATAATTGGAACTGAAAGCTGAATGCTCCTATTCCGCCCATCCAAACATCATTCAGATTATCCCAGAACATCGTTACTCTTTTCAACATTACCTCAGATGGATCAATATGTCGCAACACACAAATTTTAACTTTTCACATTTAAAATTTATCCTTAGACTTCCTGTACTCACAACACAAAATCTAACATATGCTCTCTATCACAACCGGCTAATAACTCACTCATCCAGAATTGAAATCCTTTCATCCCCCTCTCATTCTTTCCACAGCAACAAAACACATTTCAACACAACCACTCATTTTCACAACACCGTTTCCTTCTCTTTGTTTGTCATCACAGCGGCAAATCCAAATTTGCCCTTTCTAAATAATTCATGTCACTCTCTCCTTATCTCCTCAAGCCTTTATCTCTCTGACAATATTTTCATAACAGATATCGATTCATACATTTTCGCCGAAAGATAGAAGGGCGCTTACTGCGTTCACGACCTTCTCCGAGGCTGCCATTAAGCATTCCTGGCAAAGATAAGTGGTAGTATAGGCAGCCAACCTAACTACACCGTCCCTTAGTCGCCTTCTACGACACACGCAGGACATACGATGTGGGCATTTTTTCTCCCTACACGTATGGATAATAAGGATAGGGATGTCTGTAAAGATGTTTGTCTAGAAGAGGGGTGTGGATATAAGCTATGTTATGATGATATGTTTCCTGGAGGATAGAGTGTGGATATGAACGGCATAATCGAAGGCGATACCATTAGGCACGGAATGTCATACATACCAATAAGCAAAATGGGTATATAATATTATAAATATATATATATATATATATATATATATTATCATACTACTATTATAATATTATATATATTATATATATATATATATTATATATATATATATTAATTATTATTAATTATTTTTATTATATTATTATTAATTATAAATTATTATTATTATTAATTATTTTATTATTATTATTATTATTAATTATTAATTATTATTATTATTATTATTTTTATTTTCTTTATTTAATATCGTTTACTAAATTTTTAATATTTTCAAAATTCTTAATATTTTGTTTTCATTAATTCGGCAAATAATCGGCGAAATTGCGATGCCCGATGAACAGATGAAGATTTTAAAAAAAATATGCACGAGTTTTTGCCGACTGACGATGACGATTAATCGTCCCTCACTTATATATATATATATTATAGTATATATATATATATAATATATATAACTACTATATATAATATTTATATATATATATACTATAATTATATATATATATATATATTATATTAATATACTATCATTAATATATATAATATACTATATATATAATATATACCGCTATATATATTATATATATAATTATATAATATATAATATATACTATATATATATATATATTATATATATATATATTAATAGTATATATTATATATATATATATATTATATATACATAAATAAATGTAATATAAAACATAATATTATATAATAATATAATTTATATTATATAATATTATATCGTATTACTCATATATATATTATAATAATATATATACTTTATATATTATATATATATATATATATATTATACTATATATAATAGGACACTAAGTTAAGTTATTTTGAGTTGTGTTAAGTTTACACAGTAAATCTGTGTAAACTTAACAAATCTTATAAGTTATAACCTTAACGAGTTTTCAGTCCTAAAACCAAAG
>JABUQX010132075.1:22500-35000 GCA_015478945.1 Trachelipus rathkii
TAATGTGTTATTGAATTTATTTTAAATTACTTTGTTGTTTGATTTTCATTTGTATTTTTGTGTAAGTTCAAGTATGAATGTTTTGTTCTATATATATATATATATATATATATATATATATATATATATATATATATATATATATATATATATATATATATATATATATATATATATATATATATATATATATATATATATATACTACTCGTATATCTATTTATATATATATATATATATATATAGGTGAGTAACACTTTATATATATATATATATATATATATATATATATATATACACTGAAAAAATTATTTATTTGCATAGACCAAAAAGTGATTGTCACAACGAAACTTTTTTGTCAATATAGCACCACACGAATTATGGTTAACATAACCAAGCTGTTTTTGTTACCATAAACGAAATAGGTGTGTAACCGTGACCAAAAAATTGGTAATAGTAACCAAATATTTCTTACACTAACGAACATTTAGTCAATTTATTTGGTTGTGATTATCAAATCATCATCAACAAAACTGAAATTAGTTACAAGGACCACAAAACTTTAGTTGCATCAACAACACTATTGATTCTCACAATCAAAATTTATTTGTAATAACCTGTTTGATTTATTTATCATGATCAAATATTTTGTTCGGTTAACCAAAACATTTATTAGCAATCAAAGTGGGAATTTGGAATTTGGCAATTGCAACTGAATTTTGGTTAGATTTACTAAATAATTATTTTTAGTTACATAATGTATAGTTATAACTGCAAAAGTTTCGTTGGATTTACTAAATATTTATTTGTTTGTGCTAGAATTTGGTCACTAGGACAAAGGATTGTGATTCGGTTAACCAAAACATTTATTAGGAATCAAAGTGGGAATTTGGAATTTGGCAATTGCAACTGAATTTTGGTTAGATTTACTAATTAATTATTTTTAGTTACATAAAGTTTAGTTATAACTGCAAAAGTTTCGTTAGATTTACTAAATATTTATTTGTTTGTGCTAGAATTTGGTCACTAGGACAAAAGATTTTGATTCGGTTAACCAAAACATTTATTAGGAATCTAAGTGGGAATATTGGTTACCTTAGCAACAAATATGGTTAGATTTACTAAATAATGTTTAGTTACAACAGCAATATTTTCGTTGGATTTACTACATATTTATTTCCATTTGAGCTAGAATTTGGCTACTAGAACAAAAGATTTGTAACTATAGCATTCTTATATTAGTTGCAACAAATATATTACTGTACTCTACAGTAAACTTTGTTGATTTGATTTATTTATGATCATCATATTTTATTTATCCACTGTAAATATTTGGTCAAAGCGAAATACTGATTTAGTTAGGAAAATTAAACTCTGTAGGTATAATGGAGAATTCACTTGCCAAAAGTTAAATTAATAGGAAAAATTAACGGTACAAATAACTATAATCTGCTGAATCACCAAATCTATTTTCCTTTATATTTACATTTTAAATAGTGATTAAATTTTTACAATTAATTTTATCACAAAGAAAATCTCAGATCAATCGATACTGAACACCTGAGCTTTTCTTTATAATAAAATTCTATATAAAAATGAGCTCTTCAGTAGGTTAATATCACAAAAAAAATGTGTTTCATATTAAAGTTATTTGTACCGTTAACTATTCCGATTAAATTAAAAAGTTTTAGCCTGTGAATTTTCCATTAAACTTACAAATTGTAATTATCGTTAACTAATCAGTTTTCAAAACCAAATATTAACAACTGATAAAGAAAATATGATCTTCATAAATAAAATACAATGCTTGTGCAATTTTTTATATTTTTTTTGTAAGGAATAATCGTAATTGAAATTACAGATTTTAAATTACTAATTATCACAATTAAGTAAATCAGAGTTAAGTTAATTTTACATTTACCTTTTCAGATATTTGAAATAAATTTTATGTAACAAAATATACATTGCTTACAAATTATAATTAGAGCAAAGAAAGTACTTCAATGCTCAAGTGTTAACATAATTGGCAACAGAGGATGAAAAAAAAACAGGTGCAAATGATTTATATAATAGAAACGAAAATAAAGACTACAGAACATTTTTTAACTGAATATAATAATAATAATAATAATAATCATAATAATAATAATAATCATAAAGAATAATAATCATAAAGAATAATAATAATCATAATAATAAAGTATTTATCATATATTAAAGATTCCACTTAAAAATTTTTTACCACCAATAAAATTCAACTTATAGGAGTTATAATCGACACACTCGGAAAGACATGATAGTGATAGACTTTTATTTTCGGGTTTCTCAATTTCATAAGCATGAAAATGAGTGTTAAATTCAAGCGTTCTGTATGGCTTACCACAAAATATTAAACGGGGAGGATCATAAACAAAAATGTAAATTATTTCAAAAAATATTGGCATATCATCTTTAAGTGCATTAAACAAAAAATATTTTGATTTATAGGTACGGCCATTAAAAATAACACGACGATAAGCATTAAACCTTTCCCCATAAGTTGATAAACTTGCATTAAGACGTACTATTTCAGGAAAATCCATTACATTTATTTTTTCTCCACAGACAAGAGTATCATCCAAACATCTGTTGGAAATTAAACGATAAGAAAATTTTAATTGATATTTAGTAGCAATTGTTTTAAGTAGATTTCTTCTACACTGACTAGTATTACTAATTAATTTCAACTCTCTATGTTTCGCTTCAAATCTCATACACCATAAATTAATAAGAGGACCATATTCACAAACCATCCGCGGATAGTGCACCATAAAATGATGTTTAGGCTTTAAATTAGAATCTGAAAATAAATTTAAATACATTTCATGATGTTCTGAAATAAGAGTAGACAGTAAAACATGAATTCCCTTTTGAAGTGTGCTTGAAAATAAAATATCTAAAATTTGTCTAAGTATCAAATACAATTGCCAATGTTTGTCACTGCATGGTATATAACTTCCTATAAGGTAAGGAAATATATTTACAAAGGAAATCATTTCCGATGCAGAAAAACCTAATGAATCTTTGACTAAATTTTCGTGTTTTATGCAAGGTACTGCAGCTTCATTTTCTCCGTAACTGTAAAAACGAATCCTATTATTTAAAGTTTCAAGTGAAAAAATATTTACATTTACATAAAAAAGTATGATTTTACTCAAATCAAAATTACAAACACCCTCAGTTATATCGTGCATTAAATCACCAATAACATTGTCCAATATATGAAAATTTGAAACTTTATTAAAAATGCATTCAGATCTTATACCAGTTTCTGAAGGCGTATTTAATAATACCTCTCTTTCATATTCATCTTTCCTCCTCAGTAATAAAATGTCTTCCGTCATTTGTCTTTGCAAGATTTCCTTACTCGCTTTACAATGCCTACAGTAATAATTCGCATTAAAACTTTGAACAAACCCTCCAATTGTATTCATAGCTAAATTATCACCAATAAGTGATATCAGTTGAAAATAAATTTTAAAGTTTCCATTACCGATTTTCACTTCAATACCTTCTGCTTGCAAATAATTTAAATCTTTTATCATCTTGTTGAAAATAATTTCGTTATCAAACATTCGCATATCTGATGAATAAGATAACATTAATAAAAAAATATTTTCTAATCGCGATTGAAACTCTTTAGGAAAACATCGAACAGAAAAGTAAAATGCTCCTATTTTGTTCTTACCAGCATGTGAACCCAATGGATTGCCACATTCAAAATCATCATAGTAAAGAAGGAGTGGAAAAATTCTTCTTCCTGGGTAATTTAATTTACTAGTGGCCATATTCCCATTACTAATATCATTTAAAAGTACAGACTCTGAACAAGAATCCATGTATTTACATGCAATATCATAAACGTTGTCCATCGAGAACAAACATTTTAAGGTATCGATAATAGGAATATAACAAATACGAATGGGAACTTTTTCTATGACTGTTTTAAGTTTATATTTCTTCAGTTTGGTTTTATATCCTATCGTTATAAGCTGAGGATCAACATACACCTCTTTTTTACGTAGATACTTTAAAGTTAAAAATTCAGTACGAAATACTGAAAATGGATTTTGAACGCTATTAAAAACCTGTTCTAGAGCATGCGAGTCCATATCACGAAAAGTAGAAAGAATTTTGTGTTTAAGCAAGGGCAAGAATGATGAATTAAAAATTAAATTCTCAGCTTGGAATATTTCCTCTCTAATTTTCTTTCTTGATGCAAAATCATTATGAAATTTTTGAGAGGCAAATTGCAAAACTTCTTCCTCGAATTTACTTTGTAGGGCTGAAACATCATATTCTAAAAAAGAGACTTGACATTCGTCTTTCATTTCTAAAGGATGAGAAAATTTATCATTAGATAGATTAATATTTTGACGTATTAAAGTAGATTGAATAATGTTACTGGAAGCACCGCTTGAAGACTCTAAAAGATTATCATTATTAGAACTAATAAAATCATTTTGTGAATTTTGTTTTGTTTTTTTGTAATTTTGATTAGAGTTTATAACTTTTAAATTGGAAAGATGTTTTTTCAAATGTCTTTTAAAGGGCCATTTTAAACAAAATTGCTTTTGGCAATTACCTTGCCCACATATAAATTTACTTTGAGAATACTGCTCTGGGTGAAAAACTTGCAAATGTAATATCAAACTAGAATCACTAGGTACTTTTCTCTTACAATAAAAGCAAACAAAACTAAATTTAGCAATTTCCATTTTCTAACTATAAATTTTAAGGTTATCAAAATTTTAATCCGAAATTTCGTCAGTATTATATGATGTTATATCTGAAATTAATTCGCACACATCAGAAACTGTCTTATCCCACTCAGTTGTAATTTCAAAAAAGAACTTCTGTATAAATAACCAAACACTTTCAGATTCCATAGGGTATTGAAGGTGGAAAACATGAAAAGCTTTAAAGCAGTTTTCAATTGCATTTAAGGGTGAATCAAATCTGTATAGCACTTTATTCATAACCACGTAGTAATGCACTGCATTCAGAAGATCTTCTCCCTCAATAATTACAAATGGCTGCATGTGTAATGACATCTCCCCAAGCTTTTCCTGTCTTCGAGAAATGATGTTAGGAATATCATCTGCAATCTGAAAAAGAAATGCATTAATATTAGAATGGAATAAATCATAATACTAATATCCTCAGCATTCTGAAAAAGAAATGCATTATTAAAATGGAATAAATCATAAAATTAACATTTTAACTTTTTAAGGGATATTGTGAGTAATAAAAGTAAAAAGGGAATATATTTTTAATTTAGTAAAAAGTATAATATAAAACTAAATAATAAAATTACCAGAGCATGAATCATGAAAGCCTCTTGCATGTCACCTTTCGAAGGTTTCCAATTTGTATTCTTTTTGGATGGAAGTGCGACTTTTTTGGGTTTTAGCAGCAGGGGTAATAAATACAGAAGAACAGCATCTTCTCCTATAAAGGGAAATTTTGAAAGAAAAAAATATAGCTGGATTTTACAAATTTGGTTTAAAAAACTTTGGCTATTTAAACAAAAATATCAATCCTCGAAATAACATAAGCAATAACACTGCCTAAATACGTACTGGAAAAATTACCATTACAATTATCAAATCCAACTTTATAACTACATTAACTTCTTACAATTTCCCCTTTTTATATAAATAAATTTCTACTTTATTCAAAATATTCCTTTAACTTAAATGCCAGATATTATCAATTCATTATGTAAATATTAGCACGAGATGTCAGTCACGATTAAAGAAATCAAAACTGTTAAATCCCCATTTTATTATACGAGCCCAATTTCCACTATAATTTAAAAAAATTGTTTGATAAAAGATTCCAACTACAACCTCATCTCTGAATAAAAAAAATGGGATGTCTATTCCTACTAAAAACCGAGTGCCACTGAAGGAGACTTACACCCATTCCTAAAATTATGCCACTAAAAACGACTTGAACCTTTTCTTATAACTTATATTTGAAATGAAAACATTTGCGTACATATATTTGATTTCATAGCTATAAAATAAAAATAATGGTGGAGTGAAAAACCCATTCAAAAATACTATGATAAAATTATTTACACATGTAAATATGACCATTACTTCATACTTAATGATTAATTACTAATTTGAAATACGTAATAACACATGCAGGCATTAATGATAATACAAATAAACAGAAAACTACTAACCTTTTGAACCTTCAGGGTGAATATTTTTCAAAAGGTTGATCCATGTTTTATGTTTGATTCTGTTCATCATTAAGTGTTTAATACTCTCTTTATTCAAATTCCATTTGAGATAAAATTTAGATGATGTTCCAAACATAGTTATAAAATCAATACTTATCTATAAATATATATATATATATATATATATATATATATATATATATATATATATATATATATATATATATATATATATATATATATATATATATTTTATTATTATTATTATTATTATTATTATTATCCTCCTCTCTCCCCAAGAATGAGGGTAAGGTGCGTTATTGCATCGGAAAAGAAAAGTAATAGAAGAACATGACACAGTCGAAAAGAAAGCCCAGCCTTACCGCCCTCTCAATATCAATTAGCGGGAACCCGTCGCCGTCAGAAAATCCACCCTAGAGCTTCATGGGACCGCGACGGATCCTCACTAATACTATGTAAATCGTCAGGTGCAGGGTTCATCCCTTGACCCAGGTGGGCCACAGCCACGCCCCCTCACAACACCCCGCCATTCATTCCTATCAACCACCATTCTTCTCGCCTCTACCAAACTCACATTTCTTTCCTCCAGGCATTCCTTCACTGCATCCATCCATTTTTTCTTCGGTCTCCCAGCCGGTCGATTCCCAACACACTCGCCACTATACATCCGCTTAACAAACCGACTATCATCCATCCTTTCCACATGACCAAACCATCTCAACATACTTTCATTTATTTTCTTATTTACCCCTTTCTTCACACCACATCTCTCTCTAATACGTTCATTCCTCTCTTTATCAATTCTTTTCACACCTAAAAACCCCTAAGGTTGTCCATCTGAACACGTTGAACTTTAGATATATACCTCTTATTCCAGACCATAGTCTCACTACTATACATTAACACAGGTAACAACATACCCTCATGTAAGACCCTAGCGCACTCTAGACTTAGTCCCTTCACATCCACCAACGATTTAATTGCACCAGCCACCTTCCTACCATTCACAACTTTCCTACTACACTCTGCATCATCCGTTCCTTTTTCATCCAACATATATCCTAAATATTTAAACTCAGACACCTGCTCCAGCTGCTCACCATCTAACATAACTTCACACCGAGGACTATCCTCACTCACAACCATAACCTTGCTCTTATCTATGTTAACTTTCAAACCATTCCTTTTACACACCCTACCAAATCTCTCTACTATACTCTTAAACTCTCTTCAGATTCACCACACAAAACCAAATCATCCATATAATAGGTAGGGCACCCTCCACTCACTTCCATTCTCCATCATTCTAACACCATTTCCGCCACCCCCATCTCTAATTCTTTCATAACCCCCATCCATATACAAATTAAATAACCAAGGAGACATAACACATCCCTGCCTCACTCCACTATTAATATTAAACCAATCACTTTTGACACCATTTATTCTTACACACGCCTCACTATCGTCATACATACTTTTAATTCCATTCAGAAGCCTACCACCAACACCATATATTACTAACACCTCCCATAGAGCTTCCCTATTAATCCTATCATACGCCTGTTGCAAATCCATAAAACCTAAATACAATTTATTCTTCTTCTCCCTCATTTTCTCAGTCATTTGTTTCAATGTAAAGATTTGATCCACACATCCTCTACCACTCCTAAATGCACCTTGTTCTTCACCAATCAGTCCATCAGTCACTCGACGCACTCTTTCGACTAAAATACCAGCATATATCTTCCCTACAACACTCAATAAACTAATTCCCCTATAATTCCTACAGTTCCCCTTATCTCCTTACCCTTATATAAGGGTACTATTACTGCTCTCCTCCAATCTCTCGGAACTATACCCTCCATAAACGCTTTATTACACAACTTCCAAATCCAATCAATCACCATATCGCCTCCGTTCTTGATCATTTCACCAGTAATTTCATCTATACCTGCAGATTTACCATTCTTCAACTTTCTCACTCTACCCATACTTCCTCCTTACTAATAACCTCATCCCCAAAATACCTATTCCTTCTTGCACCATCAAACCCACATACATTCACTATCACCTCTTCATTACTATTAATATTATACAGATTCTCGAAGTGTTCTTTCCACACTCCCCTCACATCCATTTCATCAGTTACAAAAGCACCATCCCTATTCATTATTCTAAGCAGGTTCCCCTTATTCTCATTCTTAACCTTTCGCGCTTCCTTCCAGAAGAGCTTCCTATTCCCTTGTAAGTCCCCATTCATCCTCCTTCCAAACTGTTCATTTACCTCTTCTTTCCTCCTACGTATGCACCTTTTAGTATTCCTTTTTTCCTCCTTATATAATTCCAAACATCTTTCTTTTGAAACTTCATCATTGGCTTTTAGTACATTCAACCACGCTTCTTTTTTACTTTCCACCACTCACTGTTAACATTCTTACTTCCTACTTTAGCACATCCACATACTTCCTTTGCACTGCTAACAACTGCTTCCTTCATTTGCTCCCAGATTTGTTCAGTTTCAACTTGTTCACATTCAACTGATTTACTTGCGAGTGCTCTTAGATACTTATCCTTATTACCTTGTTCACTTAACTTCTCACTCTTAATTCTACCCACTTCCTTCCGTATCACCTTCCTCTCCATCCAAGCCCCCACTAATTTAATTTTACATAGAACAATATAATGATCCGATAATCCCATTTCTAAATCCCTCACTGATTTATCCAACACATACTTCAACATCCCCTTCTTCACCAACACAAAATATATATATATATATATATATATATATATATATATATATATATATATATATATATATATATATATATATATATATATATATATATATATATATATATATACTATATATATATATATATATATATATATATATATATACCAACTATTTATATACGTATTTCCTTACCCCTCCCCCCTCAATTGGAGGGCCACACTGCCTCCAGAAAGCCGGCCGCATCCTTTGGGCGTTTCCACAGGTCTTCAACAGATGTGATAGAAAAGCAGTTCGGGGGGCGTCGAGAGCTGGGCAATTTAGAAGGAGGTTCTTTACTGTATCTGGGTGGTTATGGCATCTAGTACATGTGGGGGAAGTGACGTTATCTAGTTTAAATTTAAATTTATAATGTAATAGTTTTGGGTGGTGTCCTGATCTGCACCTAGCGAGATTAACTTGGTCTCTTCTGGATAGTGAGTTTTCAGCAGGAGAAATTTTTGGTGGTTGGGATTTTAAAATTTTGTTGTTAGGGCGATTTTGTAGCTGAATGCTAGTGAGATGGGTATGTATATGAGAGAGCCAAGTTTTGTTGGGGGAGGGGGGGGAATGATGTTATATATGTCATTATAGAGTTTGGAGGGTGAGGAGGGAGGGAGTTTTAATCTGTGACGGATGGGGTTGTTGAATATTTGGTGACAAGGGTGGGATGGGTTTAAGGTTTTCTGGTAAAATTGTGTTCCTACCATCTCTAAGTGGGAAGTGATAGGGAGAATTTTGGTTTCGTTCTGTAGATGGTGGATGGGGGTTGTTTTGGTACAACCAGTAATTATTCTAAGGGCGGTGTTTTAATTTTTTTTTAATTTTTTTTATGTTGGCTTTTGTTATTGCTGGGAACCATCCAGGGGAAGCATAGTTTAATGTTGTTCTGTGAAGTTGTTTGTTTATATGTGGTGATAAGTGTGTGTTTTCTGTCGCTAAAATCATGTTGGGAAAGTGTTCGGAGAGTGTTTAGTTTACGTATGGTGGAAGATGTAATTTGTTCCATATGTGGGGTGAATGTCAGATGTGTCTCATATGTAAGGCCTAAAATTTTTGGAGTTTTATTAAGTGGAAGGGGGGTGTTATTTAGAAGAGCTATAGGGTGTAGTGAGGATTGGGAACGGTCTGTGGTAAGCAGGGCTGCGGAGTCGTAAAATAAATTTTTTGACTCCGCGACTCCGACTCCTTAAATTCAAATTTGGATTTTCAACTCTGACTCCGACTTCACTTAAACAAAAATTTTAGACTCCGACTCCGACTCAACTTAAAAAAAAATTTTCGACTCCGACTCCACTCAAACAAAAAATTTCGACTCCGACTCCGACTCCAGCAGTAAAATTCAAAATTTCGAGTCTGCCTCAGCTTAGTGCTTACAGGTACAGTAAAACATTTTTTTGTTTCAGGGGATGATCCAATATTGGAGATTTTGGGACACCATTTTAGCCCCACCTAAAAATGGACATAAAATTCTTAATAAATTTCAGACAATTTTGTTGGGGAAGAAGCAAACCGCAGCTTTTTCTGACCTCTAAAACGTCATTTTCGAGTGTTTTTAGGTATCTGTAGTCATTGTTTTGGCATTTTCATTTTTTCAGAACCACTTTTTTTGACATTTTTTCGTATCAACTTCTACAATTATTATTCGAAATTACTTCAAACTTGAAATATGCATAGATGGGTCCATTGCGCACAAATGTCAAGAATTAGTTTTTTGGTTTTTTTAAAATTGTGCTCAGGATCTATTAAAAAAACAAAAAAAAACAAAAGTAGGTTGTTTTGAATTTCGACATTGCTGAGCACAATTTTCAAAAAATCAAAAAACTAATTCGTGACTTTTGTGCGTAATGGACCCATCTATGCATATTTCAAGTTTGAATTAATTTCAAAAAAATTGTAGAAGTTGATAAGAAAAAATGTCAAGAAAAATGGTTCTGAAAAAATGAAAATGCCAAAACAATGACTACAGACACCTAAAAAAAAAAACACGAAAATGATGTTTTAGAGATCAAAAAAAGCTGCGGTTTGCTCTTATCCCCATCAAAATTGTCTGAAAATTAAGAATTTTATGTCCATTTTTACATGGGGGCTAAAATGGGGTCCCAAAATCTCCAATATTGGATCATTCCCTTCAACTATTTTTTTTCGCTTGCTTTTGAGAATAAAAAAATATACCACAAAGAATCAAATCTCCAAATGCTATACGGTAAAGTACCGTAAAGACAAAGATGCAGGAGCAACACATCACAAACAAATATATTTCAGTTTCGGAAAACATTGTATAACGTAATTATAATTCTAATTATAAAACAGCCACTATAAAATTAACAGTTTAATACTTTGTTTCAAGTGTACTTAGAAAGTTAAAATCATATACTTAATAATAATAATAATAATAATAATGATAATGATAATGATAATGATAATGATAATGATAATGATAATAATAATAATAATAATAATAATAATAATAATAATAATAATAATAATAAACTTCTAAACTTCACTTATGAAGATGTTAAAAATAAAAAACTGGCATTCCTAGATGTTTTACTTTGTTTTATAAATGGTAGAGCCGAAAGAGAAGTAAATGTTTAATGTACAGGTAAATGTTTATACACAAATTATGATTCTAATATACTCGAAAGGTATAAACTATTAATTATTAAAACCCTAATCCACAGAGCCTATAAAATAACTTCAACGTGACGACTCTTTAACAAAGAGGTGATAAGAATAACGAAAAACTTAATTAATAATGGGTACCCTCAATTTAAAATAGAAAAAGTTATAAAAGAACTATAAATAACATTTTAACTCGAAATAAAAATTCACTTGACATGGAAAGCAAATAGCTTTCTATTTTAAATCATTAAATTTGACAAACTTTTCTAGAGAAGAACAAAAATTTAACATAATTGTAAAGGAACATGTTAAGTCTGAAAAGAAGCTATTACACGCCGAGACGAGTGTCCTCATACTTTAGTACCCGTGGTCATTGTTCGGAGGATTACAAAAGTTATGTTGTATATCAATTTAATTGCAAAGAAGTAGGATGTAATTCCTCTTATGTTGGATACACAACTAACACTTTAAGAACCCGAATTATGCAACATGTGGTTTTCTTGCGTCCCCCAGGGCCTCAATACTTTTATGTCTTCGTGGCATATGGAACTTTAGCCTTTTTCTGTCCCCTCATTTTTTCATGCTTCCTGTCTATGTCTTAGCTTCTGTCTCCTTGTGTACGTGTGGTAGTTGGGTTGGCGACCAACTAATACTTACCCCACCAAAGGAACAATGGCAGGAACGTTGGTGTAGTGATCACAGAGGGGATAAACTGAAAGGTAAGCTAGGATTAGGATAAACTGTGTGAAACTAGAAATCGGAGTGGCGTTTGGGCACAAAACCGAAAAACCGCTACCATAAAGTGGTTCAAGCTCGCCTCTGCATTAGCCACATCAAACTCAC
>JABUQX010132076.1:0-14121 GCA_015478945.1 Trachelipus rathkii
CTACTACTACTACCTTGTTCACACTGTCTATTAATGCGTTAAAATGACGCACCTCATCTAATACAATACTGGGGAAAGGACAGGTGGATGAGGATCAATGATGAACGATTATAATATTAATATTATATATATATATAATTACTATAGGAGAGGATGAATAATATATATTAATATTTATTAATATATAGTTAAGTATATATATTATTATCTATACTATATATATATAGTATATATTATAAAATATAGTATAGTATTGATAATATATTTTTATTATATATTATTTTTTTCAATATATATATTATATTTTTAATTATTACTCTGTATTATATTATATATTATTATATTTATTTTATTACTACAAATATTAAATAATTAAAGAGACCTCAAGCTCAAATTATTTATATATCGGGGTTCTAACGATAAACGTGTCCATGCTGATGGTTATTAATGAATACCTATATATAGCATTATATATTCATACTATATATATATATATAATCTATACTATATTTAATATATATATATAGTATAATAATTATATAATTTAAATAGACTTACTATAGGTGATCTGTTTAAAGGATATTACAGTATAAAATATATCAATAAAAATAATAACTAACATAAAATAATAAATAAAATATAACAATATTTTTGTCTATTGATACTGTTTCAATTATTTATTATTATATATTATATTATTATATATAATATTTATTATTATTATTATTATTTTAATTATATTATTATTATTATTATTATTATTATTATTAATTGATTATTATTTATAAAGCTTACTTAACTGAGAAATTATTGTTAATTTTAACCTAATTAATTTAATTATTACCAAAATTTAATAAGCAAGACTTATTACTTGAATTATTCAATTACCCCAAATTAATTATTATTTATTATTATTATTAATTATTATTATTATTATTATTATTATTATTACTATTATTCAACTTATTAATTATAATTATTATCTATTATTATTTATATATATTATTATTATTATTATTATTATTAATTTTATTATTATTATTAATTAATTATTATTATTATTATTATTATTTTTATGATAATATTTTTATTACCTATATATGCAATTATAATTAATTAATTATATTTAAATTTATTGTAATATTATAATTACTTTATTATTAAATTTAATTTATTATTGCATTAAAATTTTGATTATAAATTCAAAATGTTATTGTTACAATATTGTAATTTATAATTTATTACAATAATCGCATATTAAATCTCTTTTATTTTTCCTTTTTAATTTTAATATATTTTATTTAAATATTTTAAAATAATTAATAAATTATTAAAACATTTTGTGAACAAATATTTGTTTTATATTTTACTTTATATATATTATTATATACCATTTTATTTTAAGTAAAAATAATAAATTATATAATAACTTAATTATTATAATAAACAAAATTTTACACAATATTTATTAATAATCAAGAAAAATTGAAAATACTGTTTAATTATTTATATAATAAATAAACAAATTTTAAAAATCAATTTATTTTTTTATAATTTAAAGCTTTAAATTTGAATTACAGAAGAGACCTAACTTAGAAAATGAAGCTATTGCGAATTTCATTTCATAACAACTTTCTTTAACGTTAGTACATTTATTAAACAAATTATATTTTATAAACTTCTCGAATGGAATCCATTAAGAATAGTATTATTTTAATAATATTTAATATATTATATAATATCATAATATATATATATTATATACATTATTATTATATTATTAATAATTAATTATATATTATATATTAATAAATATAATTAATAATAAATATGATTTATAATAATTATATATTATTTATCTATATATATATAATATAATTATATATATAATATAATCATACACAATATATAATAATATATATATAAAATAAATGGAAAAGGGAAAAATTCTTTCAATTTTAAAACTCACAAATACACCCATAGTACTTCTCTATCCTTGTTTATTTCAGTACCATTAAATAATAATATATTAATATATATATATATATATATATATATTAATATATATATATATTTATATATAATAATATATTTATAATTATATTAATGTATTAATTATATATTAATTATTATGTATATATATAGTATTTTATATATAAATGAGTAGAGTATAATATATATATATATATATATGTATATAGTAGTATATATATATATAAATATATATATCCTATATTATATAGTATATTATTATATATTTTATATATATATATATATAATATATATAATTTATATCATATTATATATATTATCATATATATAGTATATATACTATATATATATCTTATATATATTATATATTATATATATATATATTATATCTAGAGCGAACTTACCTACCTAACCACTATCAGCGTGGATTTATAGGCACGAGTTCAGTTCATCAATAACGGAGAGACGTGTTAATGCCCATAATTCGTTAAAAGTTTAACGACCGAATAAATAACAATTGAGTCACTCCTTTATTACTCTGCATTATTTATGGTATTGAGAGAGATGAGTGAATCCACGAAATAGGATTAGGAAAGAGAGATTTACCTAGTATTATATCCCAAGAAAGCATCTTCACTACGAGAGAAATGCAGGATATCCAAATCTATACATTATTAGAGACATCGCCTTCAGCTTTACACGGTAGCAATCTGTCTACAATCTTAGGCTCTTAGGATATCTATGTTCACAGTCGCAGTACTAAAATAATTTGTGTCACTTGCAATTTATTTTCACGTTCACAGCACTTTTGATCTTAGACCACTTTAATCTCCTACGTATACATTAACATGGTATACGATAGTTTTAAAATATTTAGTAGATATCATCTTATTTTATTTCTTTTCTGAACCTCTTGATTTTAATATATAAATCTCCTTGGAAACCACTCAGTTTTGGTCACTATACCGCTCTCCAGTTCAAAAACTCAGATCCTTCATCTCTCTCTCTACTCGACATTGTATTGATCTATAAAATAAAATATACATATCTTTCTTTTTTTTGAACTAATATCTAATAAAATTTCCGTAGCCTTTCTAATATATAACATTTCTTGTTTTAAAACTTCCTCAATAATTTGGAAAAAAGTGTTTTAAATGTGAGGCAATATATTATTAAAATTTTCGGTGAAGGTTACCATAAAGGAATTAAAAGAAAAGTATAACTATAATCGATACTAATACTCACATATATATATTATATATATATATAACTCATAATATATAATTTATAAATCGTCATCATCAATTTCTGCATATTATTTTCATATAATACTAATTTAAACGGTATCGAGCGTAACAACACAATAGCCGAGGATAAAATATCGAAACCCATATAATTTAGTTACAGTGGTATAATATAATGAAGAAAATGGTAAGTATCTTAGAAAAATACCTACCTTGACTAATCGTCGTATCGTAATTAAATATTATTTTTTTAGCTATAATTAATTTTTTAATTTTAGCTATAATGAAGAACTTTTCCTTTAGGGTGTTCATAAATATTTATATTCATGTACCTTCTTACTTATTAATCAAAGCATTTTTGCTTCATTTTAAACTATTCATGAAATGTTAATATTAGTTCCAAAACAGCTATTATCAATATTGAAATATATTTGTATTGCTAATATCTAATCATTACTATTCTTTCTGCCCAAGGATTGTGATACTTATAATAATAATCCAATTATTACTACTACATACATACTTTTACTCTCTACTACTCACTACTTATCTAACATACTTATCTACTAACTACCACTACATTATACTACTAACTTTACTGTGATACTACTTACTGATCTTCCAGTAATTAAACAAATATTCAGCATTGACTCTATTTGTATATAATATATCTACCAAAAACCTACTCTATTCAGGAGTTTGTCCATCGGAAGATGATGAAAAGCTTGACGGGAGAGAGAAGTATACGCAGAATGCAAACTTGAAGGTATCGAATTCGGAGGATAACTTACAGGGTTAGTTTCTTGTTGCAACGGATAGTTTCGGAGTAAATATCAGACGGTAAACACGAAGTAAAGTTTCTTTCCAGATTTGTAACATAAGGTAGTTATGCCGGTATATACAGGTAAACTGGGTTAGGCCGGATTCCCTGCGCCGGCTTGGCGAGGAATTAATTACAAGGATAAGCTCTCCGGTTATGTAATTAACAGTGGCAGTTATCTTCAATACACAGGGTTTCCCTCTAGTTTAAATTATTTTTAAAACAAACAAAGTTAAGGACTATCTCGCAAGTATATATTATCCTAACACAAACATATTATTATATAGGACAGGGTGATAAAGATCCAATAGAATTCAGATATTATGATATAAATAATATGGTGGACGATAATCAAATTAAACTTTTAAATAAAATTTTTGATTTCTCAAATAAATGAAAAAATTATTGAAGAATTTTCCGACATTTTATTTTTAAATTAATCATTTTAATAATATTTATTTATAGCATTTGCATCTATAATTTTAATATATAATTAAATTTAATTTCGATAAAAACTTTATTTTTGTTATATATTTAATTTTTATTAAGAATATACTTTTAGATGTATTTGATATAATAATTTATTAAATTTCAATTGTAAATGTGATATATAACTTATAAATTGTAGCTATTCTTATGGGAAAAATTTATAATTAACTCATATTATACAAGGTGGATATAACTAACTCTTTGTTGCAGACTCGCCATTGTTTCATGTGTGATAGATTGGACTGAACACTTGAAATCTTGCAAGAAAGTATCGACGTGTGGTATACAGTACACGTTTCGGAATTTGCATAACAAAAAGGCACGCTCTCTTCATTCTCTTACCTACTAAGTAAAATAGTTTTTGAACGACTTCTTATCTACGTTCAATAACATTTAACATAAATCTACTCCTTTCATTATTCTATTATTTCTATACCTTGAGTTGTTCTATCACTTTAGTAAGACAACCATCACCTTCCTCTCTCCTTAGAGGCTGGCGTCTTCTTGAATTTAATCAGTAAGTAATTACGTGATGACTTAATTAGTAATTAATATAAATACTATATATAAGTATATATATAATAAATATATAATTCAATATATATATATTAATATATATATAAATATATATTAATATATTATATAATATATTATATAATATATTAATATAAATTAAATATTAATATATTAAATATATAATTAACTATATATAAATACTATATATTAATATTTATTGTTTATTATATTATAATATAGTATTTTTTGCCATAAGCCCTAAAATCATAGGGTTAGTGATAAAAGTTAATAACCTCACTCCCATTTGATGTACACCTTATTATTCTCCACTTTTCTTTATTCCATTATTATATTTTTTATTTATTATATAATATTATTATTATATATATTTTTAATTATTGAGGAGTACAATATCTTGCATAGGTAATGTGTTGTTAATCCCCCTAAAGAAAATACTAAGTGTATGAATATTATGTATTATATATACTATATAGTTTTATTTTATCCTCTATTCTACATTATTTACAATGTAATATTATTTTATAAAATTATCTTAGATTTAATTCATTATCTTCCTTTTTTTCCTTATTAAATTTCTGTTTAGAATTACTCTTTCTATTTTTGGTATTGATTTTTTCTTCTCAAAACTTATATATATTTATTAATTATATTATTTTTATTTAATATCCATATAATTATTGTTTATTGTCAAATGAATATATAGAGTATCTTTATTATTAGTTTTCTCAGAAGCAGATTCAGATTATAAGGTTGGATTTATTTTATTTTTATTCCTTATTTTTATAGAGCAGCTGATCTGCTGTTTATTGGAGATAAGAAATGATTATATTTCATTATATTCATATACTTATAAATTTTATTTTATTATCTTACTTACTTACTTATTATTTATTTTCCCCTTTTTTGATATTATGTGAATGAGTGCCTATCACAGCTAGCATTTAGGGATTACAGTAGAGTGTGTTACTAGAGTTTGCTGGTGTGCAACATGTTGAAGTGTGGCATGATAAGGAAGAGAAATGGAGTATTTATGATGTAATTTAATATTAGTTTGTTTATAGTGAGTGACTGATTGGTGTGTGTAGTTGAGAGGACGTATGCGACGCAGAAGAAAGTTTTTACAATCATGCAGTTAAATTTCAAAGTAACAACTTACTATAGGAGATTTTTATATATATATTTAATTAATATAAGATTTTTATATATATAGTTTTTTGCACTTGATAGTTTTTCAGCAATTTTCTAGATTTGATTTTTGTACCCATTACAAAATGGAGTTGTCTAATGGCTAAAAAAAGGTGTCCTTATCTGTGAGATTATTATTATTATTATTATTATATATTATTATTAATTATTATATTAGTATTAGGATTATTTATATTATTAAAAGAAGAAAAAGAATTATTATTAATTATATATTACTTTCAACTACTACACTATTTAAATTTGAATTTCAGAAGCTTATTAAATGTGCTCAGTATATTCTTTTATTATAAAAAATAATTGAATCTACCCTAATTATAGAGTATGTTTATTTAATTCTTTATATTTTTTTGTATCTAATTCTTTATAGTTTTTAATACTTATATGAATTGTAATAAAGTGATTGTTTGAAAGTGGAGAAAGAAAAAGAAAATTAAAATGAGTAGGAAAGTAAGGAAGTATATCGGAAGTATATCACTTGAACTTTAAGGCAAGAATTTTATCTAATTCACTTAGTAATCTTTTTTTTTTGGTTTATATTTAACTTGGGATTGGTCGACGCGCAGGGTGTGGTGCGGTGCGATACACAATTCCAGTGAGTGTGCCGGTGCGGTGCATGGTGCCGTGCGGTGCGGTGCGATGCGAAAAAAAATTACTTTTGGTTCAGTGCTGTGTGTAATACTCAGCTTCCCCACGACATGTTTAGACATGCCTTTCTCCTTGTCATCCTCCTTTGTCCTAACCCAAAACACAGTCAGAAGTTTGCACTAAAGGTTTTTCATATATTAAAACTTTATTTTACTTGAAATTTTCTTAGCTGTGAAGGTATTGATAGTTTTGAAGTAGATCTTCAGGATTAGATTTTGGTATAGTTTTTTTTTTTTTATATTTTATTTATTTTTTATTTATTTATTGATATATATTTTTATTGTTTATTTTATTTTATAAATTTAGAATTTGTCTTAATCTACTTTATAAGTTTATATTTTATTTTTACATGAGTGAACTTGAGCTTCTCATTTGTTTAAGGTATCTATATCCATATAATAATATATATATATATATTATAGTGTCATTCTTTTAGTATTATTATAGTTTGTTACTTTTTTTTTATAAATATACATGAATTTGGGTTAAAGTTCTCTATTCTTAATAATATAGCTCTTGGTAGGGGAGAGAATATATATATATATATATGATATAAGTACGGGGTGATGAAATAACTGGCAGTTTGTTAACTAGTAGGTTCCTTTAAATATATGTAAAAATAGAACAAAATTAAGTTATTACACTTAAGTCCTTTTATTTATTGTATATAATTTATTTCAATAGTTATTGTTTGATGTAGTGATACAAGTTCGTTCAATAGTGTTATTATTTTTAAAATATTTATTATGATTAAAGACCACAATTATATATATATTTATATATATAACCACTATAATAAAAGGTTAACTTCTTAGAAAATATATCAACTACCTTATAATATATACCTTACTATACATTTATATTGGTAAAGGCATCTTAGCAAACAAACTGTCACATGTAACTATCTGATGTACCTGATAGAGGTGTCTTGAACTTATATAATTCAACATATACAACCTACTAGTACGTTTATATCTATTCATATATATTTTAACATAAATTTATATTTTATATTTCTATTATTTTATTTATATATGTATTTATTTTTATTATTTATTTTTTTTGTTATTTATTGTATTAACTGAGAGATTAGTGTCTAGTACTTTAATCATCCATAATTACAATAAATAAAAAACCAACAGTAGAGGAAAATTATAAATTACTTCATAAAAATATATACTAAGATGTTTATCAAGATATATATTAATATATTATAATATATATATATTAGTAAAATTATGGTATTACACTTACGTCACAAGATTAAGTTTATGTATATTCATGCTCACTAATTGACAGACGGTAAGTATTATGAGCACACAAAAATGTGTTTTTAATCGTACAATAACCATCAAAAATATATATTAACCTACAAATGATTTCAATATCCATCTACGCAGTCCCTCAGCAAGTGAATGCGAGCAATTATTTGCGAGAGTCAGTATATTTAAGAATTTGTAAAGTCCAACATTAATTATATATTAAATAAAATTATTATGCTTGAGGAATTGTAAATTTAAAGTGATAATGCAGCTAAAAAGCGTTAATGATTAGTTTGAATATAATTTATCTTGAGGTTTCCAAAGAGAAGTGAAACAAGTTTTTAAAGCATTGATTTTAGTTGAAATTCCTTTACAAGAGCGGTAAAGTTATACGTCTTCGAAAATAAGAAAAGCTTATGAAAAGAATACAATCACTTAAAAAGGCATTATTGAAAACTAAAACATGCTTAACATAAAATTTGGTGCGTTAACTTATCAATGTCAGTTTCGATTGATAGAGTCGGGAGCTTTAAGAAACAGTTATTACAAGACCAACAACGTACGTTCAAAAGAGACAAACTGGGATAGATGCATGGCCATTAATGTGAAAAAGCACGATTATTGTAATATTAGTATTGACTGAAAAGAATGAAACTTAAATGCAAAACTTTCCATTGAGTATTGCGTGTTCCAAGTAATGGGTGTCACAATAGATAGTAGCAAATCAGTATAGAAATAATGGGCTGCATATATTTTAATTGGGAATGTGTAGGCTATGTGTTCCCACTTCTCAATCTAATTAAGCATCTTTTTTTCAATTTTTTATTTCTATGTCTGTTATCAGGACCTCAAAACTGTTTCTAAGAGAAGTGAGGAGTTTGGCAGGAAGTATAGAAAATTCTCTATAAAGATCGTTTAGAGAGCTTAATGGATTTTATTCAATTGCGGCTTGATGACTGAGCTAAGTAACATGTCTCGATTACAGGTCTTACGCCCCGATATGGCAGTTTGTTTTTCGCGTATTAAAAAGAATTATTTAGAATAATGTTACTTTGTGGATCGCTTGATATTTATGAAGAGATGGGAGGTATATATCCCATGAAAGGAACTACAAAGGGGTGTGATGTATTTGTAAGTTTATTTGTACTTTTAAATCGATTTAATTTGAAGTCTGCAAATATGTCTGCCTGGAGTTATAACTGATGGATTCCACGTCGGCTTATTTGCGTTCGTTGGCAATATATATTGGGACTTGTTGGCTGGTTAGATAAAGGAATATGCAAAGGACTGTCCTCTGCCTGAACTACTGTTGCATTATATCACTGTAAATACACCGCAGCAGAATTTATGCGCAAGATCTTTAAGCTTTGATGAAGTAATGAAGGCTGTCATAAAAGTGGTGACACTTCAATCAGATCACGAAGGTCTCAAACCACAGGGAATTCAAAAGATTTTTGTCCGAATATATTCACATCATGAGGCATGTTTATATTCTGAACGTTTCTTTGGCTTCCCACGAAGGAAAAATGTTGGAGGTTCCTTTGACCTGAAGGAATCCATCCAAGCTTTTATGGAAAGTAAAGAAACACCAGTTTCCCAACTAAATGATTCTGAATGGCTGAGTGGCTGAGTGGCTGAGTGGCTGAGTGGCTGAGCGATTTTGGATTTTTAACAGATAATACTAAGTATCTTAACGATCTGATCACGAGACTTCAAGAAAAAGGTATTCACTATTTACGTCATAGCGTCATCTCTCCCACCTCGTCCGTCTCCATCTCATTCCTCTCTGCCTCTCCTTCTCTCCTCCCCATCTCTCCTCTACTTCTTCGTCTCTCCTCTCCTCTCTCTCCTCTCTTCCCTCCCTCCTTTCCCTCCCCTCATTCCTCCTTCTCAGTCTCGTCCATCTCACCGCTCCCGTCCTCCCAGCCTGGATCCTTCCACGTTTCTCATCTCCCAGTCTCTCCCTTCTTCTCTCTCCTCCGCCTCTCCCACCTCGTCTCGATCCTCCACAGGGTGCGGGAGACTACTCAAGAAAAAGGTATGATACACCATATTTACGATAGCGTCAGATCTTTTGAAGAGAAACTTAATTTGTGGGAAATGCAAATTCACAAAAGAGATTTTACCCATTTCTCAAAACTGTGAAAGTGTGTGTTCAGACATAAAAAAAAGTATACTTCTGCATTAGCAGATCTGAAAGAACAATTTATGTCAAGATTCTTTGATATCCGAGAAAATGAAATATTCACCAACTTGTTTGTTAGGCCTTTCAATGGATCTCATGATGATGATGCGCCACAAAATATGTAAATGGAGCTAATCGACATGTAATGCAACAGCGATTTACAAGAAAAATTCAACTTGGGGCTCTTTGATTTTTATTCCCGGTAAATCAATGAGGATCTCTTTCCAACAATTCAACAACACGCTTTGAGAATGATGTCGCTGTTCGGAAGCACTTGAAAATACACTTCGAGTTGGAACGTGAAACATTCGACCAGACATTGACTAAATTGTTACGTAATAAACACCCTCACCCTAATCATGATCATTAAGTGTACAGTCGGGAAATTTTTCATTCCTTGGTAACCTATTATGATAATATTTATATGTTACCTATAATATTCGTTTTATTAAATGATAGATTATTTTAAACTGTAAAGCAATATAAAATTTTTATACATTTGTATGTATAGCTATATATATAAAAAAAAAATATATATATAATATATATATATATTATCTATATATAACACCCCCCTTATATATATTATATATATCACTATATATACATATATGATGATACTATAATATATATATATATCACTATATTATCATATATATATTTAATATATTTATAATAATTATAACTTATAAATATTATTTATAATAGAACTATTATTTCTATATATAGCCTATTATATATATATAATACTATATATATTTAACTATATATATATAATATATATATATCTATATATATATATATATACTAATATATATTTATATATCTTTTATATATATATAGGTCGGCAAATATATATATATGCTCTAACTAAGTTCTGTATGTTTAAGATATTTATACATTAATTAATATATAATATATGATTATATTTATATATATATATACTATATTATATATATATATATTTAAACATCAAATTATTTTCAGCAGAGTTAATTTATTCACTAGTTAGCGCAAGGTAAAAAACGGTGAAAGGTAACTCAAAGTAATATTTTTATTCATTCATTTTCCAACATTCAAGAAGTTTTTTTTATCACTGGTATACAAATTAATTTATCAGTAAATTTTCGTTTAATGGCTAAAATATTGGCATTCCCACAAATTAATGTTTATTTTAATTTCTTTTTAAATATAAACGAGTGTTTTATTTTTTGCTCAAAAGAAAAAAAAACAAACTTGTAAAAAAAATTAAAGCTTAGCGCAATGTATATAGTGTACACTGCCTAAAACATTTTACTCTGCTACTTCGGATGAGCGGAGCCGTCGCGTTTTATGAATGATTAAAAATAGCATTATTCAATGGCAACAATTCTGACATTTTTTGTCTTATATTTTAATTAATCTTTTCACCTATTATGTAATATTTTCTTTCATATATGGCCAATTTTTCGCTAAAAATAAGAGATTTTTATCGAACTTTTATGAATTTGAAGAAAATCAAACATCGTTTCTATAAATGATTAACTTCGGGCTAGGCAAGAGCAGCCCAAGCAGCTCGAATATATATATATATATATATATAATATATATATATATATATATATATAATATATATATATTATATTCATATCACTATATATATTATATATATAATATATATATATATATATATATATATATATATATATATATATTACCCTATTTGTGAAGTTAAATTTTAAACGAAGATTTGACCTATTATTTGCATAAGGAATCGACACATCGTCTTCAAACAAGTGAATCAGTTAGTCAAACGTTTTGGCATTTATTGCATAACAGGCATACTATATACGTAATTGTATATAATTTAAATAAATGTACATATTCACAAAGAAAAGGAAAGTCCTAAATACATACTGAATCGTATTTTGCAATCAATACAGTTTGCAATAAAAAAAATTAATACAACGTATTTTGCAATAGAAAATTGACACCTTGATGAAACTTAATACCATAGTATTAATACCAAGCTTCCATTACAGAAATCTTATGTTATACTTAACAGATTTCAGAGCGCAAGAGTTATGACAGGATTGTTGTAACTTGCTTTGAAAACTGCAAATTTTGAAGGTACTGTATTTTTTCACTGGCAAGAATTTATCCAGAGATGATTCTTTCGTGAAATTTAAAAAAAATGAACAGGTTTGATCTTTTATTGCTTTTATGAAAAGCGGTTTTTGGAATGAATTTAACACGCAAGGTTACTTTTGCCATGAATATGCCACGTACTGTCATTTATAGCATCAATGCCTATTACACGTTTAATTTTGGCATGATTTCCCACGTACTGTCATTTATAGCATCAATGCAAAATGCACGTTTAATTTTGGCATGATTTGCCAACGTTAGATTTATTTTGGTCAAATAGACTATATTAGTTTTGGTCGAATAACCGACTCATGATCAGAGTTTGCAAGAATGTCTACGTTCGAACAGTTTTTACAGGAAAGTTCCACGCACGGTCCGTTTTGGCTTGAACGACCATCGAAAAATCAATTTCGGGAAGAATTACAGACACATCATCAGCTTTATAAAGACTGCTCCATGCACGATCAGTTTCGGTAGGTAGGTTTAACGCACGGTCTGTTTTGGAGTAAATGACGAACACACGATCGCCTTTTGAAGGAATAACCCACATTTGATCAGTTTTCACCCGGATGACCCACTTGCAATTAATTTTGGCATGAATTGATCTGCTTATAAGCTCGGCTTTTTACTTGACCGTGTATAGAAATTTTAAGTGATTCTTTATGTTGTAAGATAAATATATAATGTTAGAATAATATATGCATAAGATATTTGCATAGAAAGTATTTTAAACGCAGGTTTTTCCCATTATCGACGTACAGCTGCATTACATATTCATTGATGCAAGTACATTATATATTATATTCAGATACATACAATATTCCTAAAATATACATGAGTTGAACGTACATCATTGAGATATCGTAAATAAATACATACATTTGTACATGCATGCTTAAACAGGAACTAAACAATGATTCCCTCAGAGATAAAAACGATATATATTCAGAGGCTCGCACACATTTGCAAACCTATATATATATATATATATATATATATATATATATATATATATATATATATATATATATATATATATATATATATATATATATGTATTTAAAAACGTTCTATTTGGGAATAATATTACATAAACATTTAGAAAGAAAGATATATATGCAGGTTATTATATATATATGTATGTATATTATGTCGTATATAGTGTTATATATATATAAAGAGTATATAGTATATATATATATGTATGTTGCTATTGGTTGGCATATAAAAATATAGCATATATATATATATATTAGTTAAGGCTATATATACATATATATATATATATATATATATATGAGAGTGATATAATTTTATATATATATATATATATATATATATATATATATATATATATATATATATATATATATATATATATATATATATATATATATATATATATATATATATATATATATATATATATATATATATATTATATATGCAATATATATATATAGTGTATATATATATATATTATATATACATATATGTTGCTACAAGGGTTGCTGGCTATTGGTTGGTTATATTGAAGCGCTAACGCGCAAAGCGTTTCACACAATGCGAAAAACGGTTAAACACCCAAAACTGATACTTGAACGAAGCATACTG
>JABUQX010132077.1:0-10581 GCA_015478945.1 Trachelipus rathkii
ATATATTCCTGCCGGAAGAAAAGAATAAATATTAGTAATACATTATTAAGAAAATAGAAAAACCACAATCATTCACTTTCAAACCAAAAGTTATGCCAGACGAGCGTGTGGACAGGAAAGTTAGAACCATAGGTAAGAAAGACTGAAGGAAAGGAGGTGAGGATAGGATGTTTATGCCTGATGCCGTCTGGCCACCCACCCTCACTTTCACTCACATTTTATTCCACAATCTATCAACCTACATTCTTTCGTTCTCTCTCTCTCTCCCTCCCTCTCTCTTTCTCTCTCTGCAAACAATAATAATAAGCACTATATATAATATGATACAAACATAAACTCTCTTTACAGTCAGCTCACCACATCCCTCCCACCTAAGTTTGTATCATATTTATCCCCAACACATTCTTCATTTACAAAACAGTTTTCATTACCCAATCATACTCTTTCACTGTACCTCTACTCCTAGTACAGGGTCTCTCATACTCTACCACCTTTTCATTTTCTTCCCTCTCAATACTTTCATCTCTCACGTCTCTTACATCTATTACTTCATTCCTACTTTCTTTCCTAGTTAACCTTTCAGACATCTCAGCAATCTCCTTATCAATCTCTCTTACCCTTGCATTTGCTCTTATTTCATTCACTACTTCATCCAGTTCCACACAAATTTATTCAAATCAGCTGCTTCCATATGCACACTATTTTCCTTAAATTCTCTCAATCCTACTAATATACTTTCTCTCTCATTCAACGGAAATTTACACATTGTATACGTCTGATTCATCGTGCGCACATCATCATTCTCGTTATCCCACCAAAATCCAGAAAATTCATCCACACCACTTTCATTCTCAACAAATCTCTTATTCTTACCAACCTTTCGTCTTCTTTTTCTCCTAGTTTCCACTAACACCAAGTTTTTGCCATCCAACCATGAATCATGCCCCTCAACCTCTTTTCCCTCATTCTCATCATTCACTAGAAACCCATACACTGGGTGAGCCTTCACATACTCAGGCGGTTCCCTCCACGGTCGTAACTGTGTCTGATGCACTCTAATTTCATTCATTCTACCATTCTTATCACCTTCTATCACATAACTCACTCCATTCGACATCACTTTCTTCACAACATACGGCCCTTCAAACTTTTCTCTCATCTTACTAACATTCAACCGCCCTTTCTCAATTACTTCCTTCAAAACTTTGTCCCCTACCTCAAAACTTGCAAACTTCAAACTCCCTTTCCTCCATACATCCTTATCACTTTCAGGCAATCCTAACCTAGGTCTCACAAACTTCTCGAAATTCATTACATACATACACGGAGACATACCAGTAGCCCTATGTACAGTCATATTATATGCCCATAATACTTTTCCTAACCAATAATCCCAATCATTCTCTTGTTCACTCATCATTCTTAACATCTCACTCAACGTCCGTACTGTTCTTTCAGCCAATCCATTCGAACTAGGCATATACGGCGTCGTTCTCACATGTTCAATCCCCCAATCACTCAACATTTGCTCAAACGCCTGTCCTACAAACTCAGGCCCATTGTCACTCAACATTCGCTTCGGTTTACAAATACACATTGGCAACAAAACCTCTCTCACTACCTTAGCCACATTCACACTAGTTTTATTCTTTACAGGCACAGCATATGCAAACTTACTCTTATGGTCCACCATCACTACCATTCCTACATACCCACATGCAGTCACCGGTAACGAAACACAATCAATCACTACTAACTCAAAAGGTTCACTCACATCCATTCGTAACACAGGAGGTTTCACATACATTCTCTGATACTTTCCTTTCTGACATTCTTCACAAGTAGTTGCTACATCATTCACTATCTTTCGCAACCAAGGATTAAACACTCTCTCTTTCATACATTCCCACAATTTAAACCTACCCATGTGTCCAAATCTACGATGAATTACTAATGCCATCCCCACTGCCCCAACCACAGAAAATACTGGTACATACAGATCATCCTCTCGCACTTTCCTAACATAATAAACCACATTCGCACACACAACAAACTTTTTCGCAAATACCCTAAAATCTTCTATCAACTGGTCCCATCTACACACTTCCTTACCCGACAAAATACATTTTCTCAGCTCACATACCATTGGACATTCCTCTTGCATTACTTCAATATCTTTCATACTTAACAATTCTTCATCCCCCACACCAACTCTTACCATTCCTACAAAATCAGCCACACACACATTCCCCTTCTGCATTCTAACTACTTCCCTATTCTCTTTCAACAATCTTTCATTCCCCACATCTACGGACAACCCATTCATTCTTAAAAATTCAATTCCAAACAAAAAACAATACGGCATTCTTTCTTCATCAAGCACTACAAACCTATGTTCAACTTCCCCTAGCGTTCCTATCTCTACTTTTAACAAAACCTCTTCCCAACCAACTATTTCTCCTGACCCAATCCCCTTTATCTTTACACTTGTATTCCTCCTAGGTATCTGCCACGTCATTTGCTCAAGCTCTCGTACCACAGATGCATTCACTAAAGAAATCTGAGCCCCAGTATCAATCAGTCCACAATATATTTTTCCTCTCACCTGCACTTTCACTTCCATTCTTCCACTCATCCCATGCTCACAATACACCACTTCTTCAATCTCACCAGGACAAATCATTTTCACACCCTCATCATCCTCCATGATACAATCTTCTACTTCTTTTTCCAAAACATACTTCCTATCATAACTCTTTTTCTCTATCACCCAATTATAATGCACCCCACTCAAACACTGCAAATGAAGCTCACTTACACTATTTCTATCAACACTCTCATTCCTATAAATTACAGGTTTCTCCCCACCATAATGCACGCACACGACTACCTTAAACAACTTGCTCACAACAATCAATACTTCTTGTAACGGAATCACACCTACATTACACATAGCCTTTAACTCTTTCATAAACTGTCTCACCTTCCTAATCCCTATCTGCTCAGGTTTCTTACATACCTCAGTCATAACTTCCCTCCGCAATTCTTCCATACTCTCAGGCACTCTCGAAACCAACCTATCCCTAGCTAAATCCTGTAACCCATACAACACACTTTCGAACATAGAATCACCCCCACCCTGACTTTCTTTTCCCTTCATCAATCCCTTAGGTAAATATTCCGGGTCTATTACTACCTTTTCATTCATACTCTCACTCCCAGGCATTCTTGACATCAAATCAGCAATCTCATTCCTTTCACCCGGAACATACTCAACCACATAATCGAAATCACTCAAATCTTCCAAAGTTCTCGCAAGCCTACTATCAACTGTCCTCATTCTCTGCAAATACACTAAGGGTTGGTGGTCCGTTCGCACTACAAACTTAATACCATACAAAAACGGACGCAACGATTTCAAACAGAACCTCAAAGCAGCCAACTCTCTTTCAATCGTGGAATACTTTCGCTCTGTCATACTAAACGCTTTCGAAACATACGCAATCACTCGTTTTCTTTCAATCCCATCGATCACCTGTTCTTGCCCGTATAAACTTCCAAAGGTTTCGCATTCTCACTATAATCCGGATAAGCCAGCTCTACATCCTTCGCGACTTCAGCTTTCAACTTTTCAAACGCTTCATTCATTCTATCATTCCACTTCACAATTGTACTCTTCTTTTTCCCAGTCCATTCAGTCAAAGGTTTCATCACACCCGAACAATCTTTCATAAACTTCCTTCCAAACTCTACCAAACCTAAAAATCCTCTCAACTCTCTAACATTCCTCGGCTTCGGAAACTGCCGAACTTTCTCAATAAACTTTTCCGCTTTCTTTAAACCAGTCGCACACACCTTGTGTCCCAAGAATTCAACCTCATCCGCAAACCACTCACACTTTTCAACTTTCACTTTTATACCTACCTCCTCTAACTTTTTCAACACATCATTCACTAACTTCAAATGCTCAGAGAAAGATTCATTCATCACTAGTATGTCATCTATAAACACCATCACATTCTTACTGGGAAAATCATTCATAACCACATTCATCGCCCTCTGAAAAGCTGCCGGAGCATTAGCCAACCCAAAGCTCAAATTCCTAAACTGATAATGCCGCTTTGCAGTCGAAAAGGCAGTCACACACCTACTATCCTCTTCCACTGGCATCTGATAGTACCCACGCACCAGATCCATTTTCGTAAACACTTTCATTCCATACATACTATACACGCACTCTGAAACTACACACATAGGAAACCTATCTTTCACAGTCTTTTCATTCACCTTACGATAATCAATACACAACCTCAATCGTCCATCAGGCTTCCGCACCGGCACAATCGGACTATTCCAGGGCTCTCACTCTCTTCTAATACACCTATTCGCTCTAACTCTTCACACTGCTCTTCAATCTCATTCGCAACGGGGGAGGAAAGTGACGAGGTCGCTGGTATATCCTCCGCTAACACTATGCGAAACGCCGGCAATTTTGCATCCCCAAAATCTTCATCGCCCTGGCTCAGCGCTTTTCTTCTTTCCCATAACATTCGTAAAACCTTTTGTCTCCTCACTTCATTCAAACCTTCAGGTAATTTTACTTTATCAACCATTTCATCATACACCCAATCCTTTTTCTTCTCAATATCACCAGCAAACACACAGCATTCATTCTCTCTCGAATTCTCTAATACAAAAACAGAATACAAACTACCAACTACATCACCAACCCTTATACCTCTCACTCTCTTCTTTTTCACATCAGGCACCTTCTGCATACATACCCTAGGATTATCCATATCTAATATACCATCAAATACATATGCAACCCTTTTAACTCTATATCTAGCATCATAACCATCTACCAGAAACATGCTATTCTGGTTTACATCCACTCCTACATTCGCATTCCACCCTACTTTCACACTTACCACTTCATCTGTCTTCAAAGACATATCCTCCAAAGCAAACACTTCCACACCTTTTATCAATTTCACTTCCACATCCCCTAATTCATTCACATACATCTGACATTTCCCATTTTTATTTACCTTCTTCTCTATCATCATCCGATCTGGATGGATAATCATCCCATTCACACTCAAAAACTTATAACCCAACAACACATCATACTTCTCATTCATACTATTAATCACATAAAACTCACTCTCTTCCATGCCTATTCCTCCAATCCTAACACTCTCCCTAAATTTAGTCACCACTGGTATGACCATGTTGCTAATCCCCTTTATATTCCCCTTTCCTGATTCTTTCTGATCCTCCCCTATATTCATCCTATCATACGCTCCTTTATACACTACACTAACCATACATCCAGTATCAATCAATGCTCTCACCTCAATACCTCCACAATAAACCTTAATACTCATACACTCATCCACCTGACCAACCGCAAACACATTCACACTTACATCTTCTCTTTGCATCCCATTCCCACATGAGGGTCCACCATCTGTAAACCCTATCCCTGCTCGTTTCCCGGACCCATTATCCTCACTTGACTGTTTACACCTGAGTCACTCATATTCACATTCCTATTCATACTTCCAACTACCTGACTACCAACCGCCTGAACATTGCTACTATTCCCATTGCCACTACCAATCACACTCGGATTCACTTGATTCCCTCCTCCCTGTTGCCTCATACTCCAACACATACCAGCCACATGTCCTATTTTCCCACATTTAGTACACGTATTCCTTGGCGACTGACACATCCTTGAAAAATGTCCCTCAATCCCACAATTCCCACACACAGGTTGCCTCACTCTCACTCCCTGTTGACAATCACGCACCCAGTGATCTATACCTCCGCATCTCCTACAACCTGCCCTTTGCGGGTCTGTACAATTCATGGCCATGTGCCCAACTTGTCCACAGCTGAAGCAGGCCCCATTCGCCCATCTACATTCTGAAATCATGTGTCCCAGTTTCCCACACCTGAAACACTTCACCTCTTGGTTTGTTACATTCACGCGACTTCCCATCCCTTGATTATACATACCATTTCCTCTCACATTCACATTTCCACCTACTTGTCGATTAGCATTAGCATTCATACCTCCTGCATTCACCTGTCTTTCATCGTTTCCTCCACCGTAAAAATCTTCCAAGAATTTAACCATCACCTCATAAGGGTTCGCTTTAAGGGCGTCTCTATAAGACTTATACTGGGGTGGCGACGAAGCTCTCTCATTCATTCCTCTACCACTATACACATCCCTATGTTCATTCTCCTCCCGATCTCTTTCATTACTTTCAAATTCCCTATCTTCTACAATTTCTAACACATCCTCCCATCTCAAACGTTCTCCCGCTCATCTCATTTTCCCTTTTCTTCTCGCGTTCATAAATTCCGCCACAGAGGTCGGAACCGTTTCCAGAAACTTCTTTAGCAAGCTCTTATTTTTGCTAATATCCTCATCCCCAAACTTCTTTCGCGCTAAAGTCTCCAATCTATGAGCATACATATCTAGTCTTTCATTCTTTCCTCTCCTTGCTTTATCAAAATCATTTACTCTTCTATACTTTACCCCTCCTTTCACTCGTTTAACTTGGTCCAAAATTCTTTCCTTTACTACTTCATTTTGGCTCACCCACACTTACAATCGCTCTATAAAAATCTAACATACGTCCTTCCAAATTTACCATCTTCACCCAAAACCACTTTATTCTTCATCAACTTTTCTTGCAATATCTTTCATACTCCAGTAAAACAAACTCAAACAACATCTCTTTGACCCATATACATTATTATTGTTTTATCTTCGGTATATCCCGAATCAGCACACTCCGCTTTACATGCACACTAGAACTCTGAGGATTTCACTCGATTCAGCTTTCAAAACCAACATCACTTTACCACCGTCAATCCGAACTACTTCAGAAAACAGTGACCTCGGTAAGTATTTTCTTCTTTCTCTCTGAAGACAGGGACCGTAGTATGTTTCCTTTTTCTTCTCTTCTCTTTTTTCTCTTCTTTCGGTTTCAGTTTCTCATCATCCTCCTCCACATCACCCAATCCAAGTTTCTCTTGTATCTCAATCTCTTTCTTATGATGTTCTACCCTAGGAGTAGAGGTTCTTTTACTCTTTGTCCCTGCCCCTACCCCTCCATTCAATCCTATCTCATTCTCAAATCTCTTATTCATTAGGTCATCCATTCGGGCCATCATTCTCTCTTCCATTCGTTTCTCCATTTCTTGCATTCCCTCTTTCATCTCTCTCAACTCATCTATTAATGCCTTATTCTCTTCTTCCTTCTTTCTCAATGCCTCTTTCAATCTATCCACTTCCAAACTTAATTCTTCATAAGTAGCCATTTTTCCCTTCTTACTCACACCTGCTTCCTTCACTTTCCCGTTTTATCGCCCCACGTTGGGCGCCAAAATATGTAGTTGTTCTATATAACAAAAACACAAAAAGTATAAAGGAGTGGGTGTGATAATTTGGTCGGGAAAATGAAGGAGCGGAAACAAACACACAATTTTGTAGTTTTATTAAAAAATACAGAAAACTAAAGAATACAAAAATAGTCAGGTCGTTCTTTATTACGTCAGTCTGTCTGTCTGTCGTCAATATCGTCTCATAAACAAAACCCCAAAATAAATGTTTAATTTACAAAATAAATCAATATTAAGAAAAACCTACAAAATTATATTTAATCAAAATATCAAAAGAAATCAAAAAACGTAATACATCGATCAACAAAATATATAATCAAAATATCAAAAATCAAAAAACGTAATACATCGATCAACAAAATATATAATCAAAATATCAAAAATCAAAAAACACATACAATAAATTTCTTTTTACATAAATCAGGGGAACAATTTCAGGGGGAAATATAAATGGACCAAGTCCAATAGGGATATTCAGTAAGTAATTTCAGTGGGTAATTTTCAGAGGGTAATTTTCAGGGGGTAATTTTCAGTGGGTAATTTTCAGAAGGTAATTTCTTGTACAGGGGTATTGGTTTAGGGGGTAATTTCTTGTACAGGGGTATTGGTTCATGGGTAATTTCTTCTTCCAGGGGTAATTGGGTCCAGGGAATTCGTTCTCAGGCTGCACGAACAAATTGAAAGGGGAAACAATTGAATCTTCCTCCTCTTCAACGCAACTGCAGACACAAATGAAAGGGTATTAGGTCAGGCAAAGACAATCTCTGGGGACAATCCTTCCAATCTTTCAAGGAACTTCTTCCACAAAAGAGGAAGAAAAAAAAATGGGACCTACGATGGATTGTCCCTTTTTTTTTTCTTTTTTTCAGCAACGCAAGCTGAAAAAACATTATCATTAAGCAAATTCTAGAATGTCCCAGCCAACCCAAAATAATATATAATTAATAATAATAATAATATAAATAATAATAATATAATATAATAATAAATAAAAATAATAATAATATCCCGACGTAATAATAATATAATAATATTTGTAATAATTTAATAATAATAAAATAATCAATAATATATATAAACTGTCTAGAAAGGATAATATGGAGATAGCGATAATAAAATAATTATAATAATAATAATTAAAATAAATAATAATAATAATAATAATAATAATAATAATAATAATAATATTAAATAATAATAATAGAAGAAATAATAATATATAATAATAATATAATATTAATAGTAGTTAATAATAATAATAATAATAAAATAATAATAAAATAATAATAATATTTGTAAAAGACTAGGAATATAAAAAATAATTAATATTTTTCATATATAAACTTTGACTAACGAAATGACTACAATTTTCCTTAACAGTCAATCCAGTCACAAGTTTGTCTTCCTCAGAAAAATAATTACTTCATACAAAAAAAAATATATTTCTGCCGGAAGAAAAGAATAAATATTAGTAATGACATGTTATAGAAATAGAAACCCAATATCATTCAGCTTTCAAACCAAAGTTAATGCCAGACGATGAGCGTGTGGAAACAGGAAAAGTTATAACCATGAGGTAAGAAAGACTGGAAGGAGAAGGAGGTGAGGAAGGATGTTTATTGGCCTGATTGCCGGTCTGGCCACCCACCTCACTTTCACTCACATTTTATTCCAAAATCTATCAACCTACATTCTTTCGGTTCTCTCTCTTCTTTCGTTTCTCCTCTCTCTCTCCTCCCTCCCTCTCTCTGCTCGATCTTTTAAAAAACATTTATAATATAATAACACTATATATAAATTGAATACAAAACCATAAAACTCTCTTTACCAGTCAAAGCTCACCCACAATATCAATACTTAAATCAGTTAGAAAATATGTGACAAGGAAAATAAAAGCGTCTGATTTTGGTCAGCAAAGGGAAAAAAACACCGATATTTTGAGAGAAGATTTTCTAATTCCATCTTTAGCAGGGAAAGATATACCCAATTGTCATTTTCCTCTTCATACTTTAAAATAAATTTTGTGGCTGCCTGTTAAAATTACATACATAGTGATTTCATTCTTTTCATTACGATCTCGATACAAGTATTCCAGGCATGTTTGGAAATTATTTATTTAGGTGGAAAAAGGAATTTGTAAGACTACTTCATGCAAAAATTTTGACTCATATTTTGCCCAGTAATTGCTATTTCAAACAATTGGATGAGGTCATATTTTTTGAATATAGGCTAAAGGCATTAGAAATTCCTTCTTAGATGCATGAAAAATTATCTTTTCTAAGAAATACGTGAAATATAATCTAAAATTTATGATTTCCTTGGACTATATAACATGTGTGATTAAATTTTCCAAGCAATATCACCTCATAAATGCTCACTCCCAATCACGTCGATTCAGTTTAGTTTTAGCAATGAAGCATAAAGTTTTAAATATAGCACATAAAGAGGTACAGGTAAAGGTGGTAAAGAAACTTTTGATGTTTACTAGCAAAATTATTCGTATAGGGAAGGTCATGTAAAGACGCTGTAAAGAACCAGTCTAAAAAATAGTTTCATTAAAATAGTTTCAATTGGAGCATTCGCGAGTCATTTCCTTAATGCATCTATGTCATTAAAAACGAAACTTTTCTTCTTCTTTCTTTAATTTTGTGGATATTCACTACTGCTTTTCGGTATGCCTTGCGAATTTCACATTGTTGAACTTCCGAAAGGCTTAGGAAAATAATGTCTTCGTAAATGGTTGGATACATGATTTTTATTGTCTAGAAGCTGTTAGCAATTTAAAATCTTGACCAGGAATATCGCATGAGATAGTGAATTTTAATGATAAATAACCTTACGATTGTTTAGCTGGAATTTCCGGATAGACCAGAATTATGTAGACAGGCGAATGGCTAATATAAATGTCATTAGTTTTTGAGAATAATTCAAAGAGATTTTTCTTGCAGTGGAAAGAACCTCAAAAATGAAAAAATAAGCACTCTCTTAAAGGTATATAATATATAATATATATATAATTAATAATATATATATTATTTAATATATTAATTATATATTTAATAATATATATATATTATATAATTATATAATCTAAGGGATCGTTGTTTTATTGTTAATATAATATTATTATTAATAATATATATTTATTATATAATA
>JABUQX010132078.1:0-17751 GCA_015478945.1 Trachelipus rathkii
TTCCGTAATACACCAAATCCAAATTATGCATACTTTTCAGCATTTCCTTAATAAGTCATAGTTAGTCATGAATCAATAGCTGTAACAATCAGACATAAGAAATATGTTCTAGTTGAATATATATAATTATCATAATATATATATAATATATATAATATAGTATATATAATTATATAGAATACTATATAAATAATATATATATATATAATATATATATATATTATATATATATATATATATATATATATATATATTTAATATAATATATTATATTATATATAATATATATAATATATATAATTTAAACTATATATATATATATATACATTATATATTATATATATTATATTATATAGATCTTAATTAATAATCTATGTGTTACCAGAGTGCGGGACATGGACCCAACTCATTTTGGCCCTCACCAACCTCTTATTATCTCCCTAACAAGCCTCCACAATTTTGAAAAAAAGTTATATATATATTAATAAATAATATTTAATTATAATATATAATATTAATATAATAGATATATATATAATATATAATATAACTTACTGATTTTATTATGCCAAGAATAAATATATAATATATTCATGGAGATTATATTGTATAGAAATCATGGAAAATAACATTAAAAACCGTTACTATCTACCCTCCACCCCATACATATATAAAAAAATATCTATCGCTGATTTGCATATCAGGGTGTAGAGATATACAATAAAGGTTTCTATAAGCGCTGTTAGTTTGTATAATAAAACTAGGCCCCAAATAAATATTAGTATTTACTTAGTACGATAAAATAACCTATAGTTAGAGCAGCTGTTACTGAGCAAAGTAGAAAGCTCATTGATGAGAGCTTGAGACATACAGACATACGTAACTGTAGTAGAAACTCATGATAAGGCCCTGGAGAAGAGAACTGCAGTACTTTAGAAAAGAAGCGCGTGAAAGTAGTATTCGATTAGCGTTACACTATTGGACGGGGTATGCATTATACACTGTAGGCTCTAGTACAAATATATAATACTTAGTTACTTACTGCATCGTCCACATTGTTACTGTTCTGTTCACAGTTGAGAAGATGTTAAACATAATCCAAATAAATAGCACCTCACCCCATATAATATATATATATATAGTTAATATAATATTATAGATTAATAATATATTAATAATTATATATAAAAATATATATATATATAATATATATATATATATTATATATCTATTATATTATAATATAAATATTATAATATAAAATATAATATATATAAGTATATTAATAATTATCATATATAATATATATATAGTATAATATATATACTATCTATATATATTAAATTGATTCTCATATTTAGAAAAATAAAATTTATATTTCAATATTTTATAAATAAATTTCCTTAAAACAACAAAAACATAAAGTTATGGAAAATACGCGATTTATAAAAAATATGGAGAAAATATGAATATTTATATGTCATTGAGTCATTATCAATAATTTTCATCATTTAGATATAATGTACAATCGAGGATTCATATATAATAAATTAAGATCAAAAATATAAATGACAATTGATTTTTTCTCCGAATCTATTTAGCCAAATATACAAAAATTATAATAGAAGTATTATTAAAAAAAAAAAAAAAAAAAAAAAAAAGATATATCGTTTTTTATATCATTATCATGAAATCGAGGTTCTATATTAATAAACATTTTATACACCACAAATAATCTGATAAATAAATATAAATTATATTTAGTTATTTTACTATTTTTATAAATCAAAACTTTTAAAATAATATTACAATGAAAATTATATAATACACGCAAGGAGCGGAGTTGTGGCTGGACTTAACTAAATTAATTGGCTCACTCACTCACTATATATATTAATATATTAATTATAATATAATTAATATTATATATTAATATATATAATAATTATAATATATATATAATATATATATAATAATATAAATATATAATATATATATAATATAATAAAAAATAAATATATATATATATATATATAGATATTATTATATATATATATTATATATATATAATATATATATTATACATATATATTATAATATTATATTATATATAATATATATATATATATATAATATAAATATTCTCTAGTGAGTGGCAATAAGCAAGAAGGCATATTATTCCATAAATTAGCAGAGAGAGATTATATACATATATAACGTATATACTATTTATGAAAATTTGTCAATTTGAAAAAGTAATAGTAATAGGAATAAATTAAGAATTAGAGCTAGAATTTGAGTTCCATATGACTTTTACTCAAGTTGAGGAGTTAACTAATATAAGAACTTTACTACCACAGCTAAAGTTAGATCTGATAGGGTAAAAGGACTAAAGTTTAGTATATGAAGAGATAAGTACGAAACTGTGTAGAAGGTCACAAATAAGTATATCCCTACCCTACTAAAATTACTAAGTTTTTGAGTCACTTACAGTGTTGGAGGTGGTGGAGTATGCGATTCAGAGAGCTCAGAGAACTATTATGTAATCAATGATATAATATATATATATAATAGAATAAGAGTAGGCAACAGTACTGGAGAAATAGATATTATACTAAAGCTAACATGTAAAGAGTAGTTAAGCTGTACTGAAAGACAATTATAAAGGAGTCAGATAGCCTGCAAACACAAATGTCTTCTCAGGCACACAGTTATGTGTGTGTGTTAGACAGAAATCTACTAGATTATGTGTCGTGATATTACTCACCAAAAAATGCACAAGCGAACAAATAATAGCGGCAAGCACGGACAGCCGAATCGAGGATCGGCGGAGTGAGCGCGGCAAATAAAATGAGATACGCGATGCGCGACAGACCGACCTCCACTGTCCTCATAAAAGTTATATTTTAGAATAAGGGAATAATTAATATATGTGGTTATTATTTCCTAGCAAAATCGCGTAAAAAGAACCTCACCAAAAGAATTAAAATATATAAGGGAAGGCGAAAGTTTAATCTGAGTTGATGTTTTCGAAGATATTATAATCGAGATAATGACTGAAGCGAGAAAGAGATGATAAGGTAAACTATATGTAGTTTTTGAATAGCATTGAAAACAACCATTAGTCTCACTTTTCACTTCCTAAAAATCTTGACGATTAGTAGAAGATGAGAGGGATATATGAGTTTTCTGCACAGACAGAAGTGGACACCGACACACTACATAGATATTTTGTTGTTGGTGACTCGTTGAGAGACTGAGATCTTTATAAATATTTCGAATTAATGTTTAAATAATTAAGAGTTAAAATTCCTAACGAGAGAGAGACAGATATAATCATGATAGGAACGCACATAAAAAAAAGATATTGTCTGTGACAAGAAAAAGTAAATAAAAATGTAAAAGAAGAGATCAATAAATTGAAATCATTATGTTTTTTGGTAGTCCTCTAATTGGAGAATTGCAGAATTAATCACCATATCAAGAGAGCAGTGAGACAAACACTTAAGCAGAAAGAGATTTTATTATTTGAATGATACGGTCGTGACAGGTCAGACTTGTTGGAAGGTGTATGTATTTGGTGGTGTGTTAGGCTAGGCTCATGCGAGAGAGGGAATGTACAGATGATGAATAGGAGAGTATGTAGTTGAGCAGGAGTATTATATAATAAGGTTATTGAATATATAGTTTATTATAGAGTTGTAAGGTGGTTATAGTTTATAGAGTGCGATTTTTGTGTGTATTTGATTTACATAAATAGATCTTTAAGGTATCTTGATATTTGTATATTAATAGTGTGGTTATATGTGTTGCATTGTATTGATGTTTATTCGCGTAGATTAGTGTAGAGAGATTTGTTTTGAGTTATAGGTGTGCGTGTATATGATTGATAATAAGTGTATTAAGCGTTATCTGCTATCTCTGTCGCTACGCTCTGCTTACGGTTTGTTACTTTTCGTCTGTACAGTATCTCTTCTTTGAATCTGTAGTGCAGATCTCGTCGCTGTGTGTTTTAGGTGTTGAATATTGCTCCGCTGTTTCACGGATGTATCGTTTTCGCTCGTAATACGTTTCGTTTAGGTGTTCTCATCTATTTTTGTGTAAGTTTATTATGATGTTTATCGGTGTAAGTGTCTAGTTTGTTCGCATGTTAGCGTATGTACATCGTGTGTAATACAGCTCTTTTAAGTATGTGTTTATCGGTGTCCGTTTGTTTGGGTTAGTGTATTTCGATGAGTTTTGTGTTATTGTGAAGTTGTGCTATGTGTTTCAGGTTAAAGGTATGGGTTTGTGTTTTTGTGGGTTTCGTGTGAGTGTTTAAGTATGTGGTCGAGTGTCGACACTGATTTATGACAATTTATATTTAAATATTGTATTTCTTCTTATTCTTATTATTATCATTGCCATCTATATATTGATATTGAGGACTATAGATCACAATGCTTATATTAAAATACTAACGCACTTATGAAGTATTAAGTATAATTATATATATACTATAATATAATAAGTATATAAATATATATAATATATATATATATATACTATCATATATATATATAATTAATTGTAATATATATATTTTTATATTCCCGATATCTAAAAAAATATATTTACGAAAAATTTCGATATAGAAAATATATATTAAATAATAAAAATATTACATATATTAGCTTCAGATATAAATCCCCAAAATAATATCGATATTCGATATATATGATATATTTCAAATTTAAATAAAACGCATTTTATATATATGATGTATCTTTCACTCTTCATCATATTAAATCTCAATAAGCTAATGAGATTTAGCTGAAATTCGAATATAATTTAGATAAAAAATTCAAATAAAAAGTGTATTGATGTCTAAGCAATAATCTACTGTATTGTAATAAAAGAGATTCACACCTTTAATAAACATTAATCAAAATAAACAGTTTGCATAGCTTTTTACCTATAACGACACTTGAATATATGATAAGAGACCTATACTGGTAAAAATAACCTTACCCAGAACCTATCCAAACTTATAATATTATTTCTAATGACTTCCGTAGATATCTTATAGAGAATAACAATCTAATAAATGAACGTAGGTGAATGCCGTAAACCTAATATTAATTATTATAGATGTAAAAACAATAACTATATGATCAATAATATATATATTATTTAATATATCCTATATACTACCAGATTATTAAAATTGAACAGTATAATAAACAAATACGAGATAGGGCACAAAATAGCAATATACATTTGGATATCATCTGGCAAAACTATCACATTAATGAAAAGTTTAACAAAAATTTAAATTAAAACTAACATAAAATAAAATATAAAAAATATAAACAAAATTTAACAATTTCTAAGATTTTTTTATATTAATTAATACTGCAAAAATGATGTAATTAACAATAGTTAAACTCACTTCTCTAGCGTATTGAGCGCGTCAACAGCCATTGAGCAGACTTGATGTCGATAACGTAACTATTTCGCTCATCAGAGAACATGGATACAATCGGAACGTTTTTTATTAATATAAAACTCACACTCATATACACAGGCATATAGCCACTATATCTATAGGAGTGTGAGAACTCTCTAGGTATTAATTCACAGGTTCCACGGACTAGGGATCGAACCCGGCATCCATATTATCGACTGTCGCTATATAATTATACCCTACTAGATTCGACGTATCTCAGACATAGCCATATTATTATATATAATTATTATATATATATATATATAAATATATATATATATAATAAATTATATATATATTATATGATACTATAATATAATATATATATATATATATATATATACTAATTAATATATATATATATTATTATACTATATAACTATATATATCTATTATAATATATATATATCACTGATCTATACTTACCGTTTCAGAGGGTATATGGGCCAACTATATATATTGGAGGAGTATTTATAGTAAACTACTTATTTGAGAGTATCACAAATATATATATTAATATATATTATGATTATATATTAATATATATATATATATATCTATATTATATTAATATATATTTAACTGAATATATATATATAATATATATATAATCAATTTTATGATAATATTATATATATAATATATATATATATAGATAATATATTATATTATATCATATATATATATAAATATAGAGTAAAAATATATATATAATATATATTAATTAAGTATACTATATATAATATATATATTAGATATATATATTGTATTGTAAGAGGCCCGGTTATGTTATTTAGGAAACGGGTATTACATTATTATATAACTAATCGGTAGAGAAAAAAAATTATTATAAATTTTCAATGGTAACGTTGCTCTTAAAAAGCTAAATATGAAATAAAACCTCCAAATTTTAGATTTATAACATTGTCTAATGGACCTTAATTATCGAATTCTAGAGATACCACCAAACCTTTTGCCGATTATTTCATCAATCTTATATAGAATGTAAAGAAAAAGATCTGTAAAAAAAGAAAGTACGGAAAAAGAAAATCGTTTGAATAAATATGTCTTTTTGAAAAGGTATGAAATCTCCAAATTAAATATTTAAAGAATATTTAATACTGGATCTTTCACCTTTTAAAATTTTAGGTCATTAAAATTTTCTACGAACACAGTTCTTAAGATGAAGGTACTTTCTTACTCTACGATAGGTTAAAGAATCACAGAAAAGGGAAAATTTTAAACTTACCTACGCTAAGGATGCATTCTTTCATTGTTGTACGAAAAAAGAAGAATTGATTTTATTTTAGGCACCCGGGTTGCCGGGAGCCAGCGGGCGGTCTGCTGTGTATTGGGGCAACGTGTATCCCACACTACAGTATTCGTTAATTAAAAAAAAAAAATCAGTGGGAAGGCACCTACATTCAATCTACAAACTTCACGTAGATACATCAAATTTAAGATGAAATAAATCGCCTAAGCTTACTTTTTTATAAGCATTTAGGTGCAGACCCATACCAAAATTATTAGCAATTTCTATTTAAACTCAGTAGCAACACGAGTTGCCACGCGTCATTTGTATTCCAGTCAAGATTTTTGTGCTTTATTCTAATTCTGTTTCATAAATTTTTCCCTTTTAATTTTCTTACATTTGAAAAATACCTCCTCGATTAATTTTGTTGTTAGAAAATTTCCTTGATTCAAATTTTTTTATAGGTTTTATAAACTTATAATGTTGAAAGAATAATTTATTATTTTTCCAACACTCAGGGATAGGAAAATTTGATGTGCTCCTCACCCCCACCCAGACAAATGCTTGTTTGCCATGCATTCATTTACTACTAAAATTAATATAATTTTTCTTAACGGTAAAAAATAAAAAAAAAAAAAAAAAAAAAAAAAATAAAAAAACTACTGAAAAAACAAAATTAACCATTTCCTATAATAATAATAATATATATATATATATATTATATAAATAATATAATACTTTATATATATATATATATATATATTATATATATATATCTATATATAAATATACATATATAATAATATTGTATAATATATATATATAATATATTATTATATATCTATATAATATTATTATATATTATTATACTTATATGTATATATAAATTTAAAGTATATATATCATATATATTATACTACTATAGTATATATATATATATAGTAGTATATTATACTATATATATATATATATGAATTGTATATATATGATATATATATATAATATATATATATATATATATAATATATTATATATATTAATAATATATTATATATAATATAGTATATATATATATATATATATATATATAATATATATAGAAGAGAGAGAGAGAGCGGAGAGACGAGAGAGAGAGAGAGAGGTTTACAATAAACTTAATATTGATAACACGCTTGGCTTATTTATATATATTTCGAATACGGATTCGGAATCAGGCTCCGAATCCGAATCCGCGGGTGTGTGTAAAAAATGTTCGAATCCGAATCCGAATCGCGATTCAAGCACCTTCGGATACGAAATCCGAATCCGAATCGCGTGGTGTGTGGAATGTTCGAAATCCGATCCGAATCCGATTCCCAAGCACCTAACTGGATTCGCCATCCGTAATCCTGAAATTCCCGGATTCGAGAGTTGAATCCGATTCGAAATCCGAATCCGGAATTCGGATTTCACCATCATGATAGCATAATATATCTATATATATAATATTATATATATATAATATATATTAATTATATATAATATAACTATATATATCTTATAATATATATATATATATATATATATATATATATATATAATATATATATACTTATACATATAATATACTTTATCATAATATAATATATATTAATTTATATAATACTAATATAAATAATATATAATTATATATATATAATTATATAATATATATATATACTATATCTTATATACATATTATATAATATATATATATAATATATATATCTATATACTCTTAATACTTATTATATATTATATATATATATATATATATATATTATAATATATATCATATATAGTATATTATATATATATATATACTATATATTACTAATAAATTTTTATATATCTATATATAGTACGTATATATATATATATATATACGTATATATATATCTTATATATAGATATAAGATATATATTATATATATCTATATAATATATATATATATTATATATATATATTTATATTATATTATATATATATATTATATATATATATATATATATTTATCTATATATATTATATATATATATATATATATATATTATATATTAATATATATAAATATATATATATATATATATATAATATATATATAATTATATATCATAATATAATTATAATATATATATATATATATATCTTCATATATATATACTAGATTTACTATATCTTCTCTCTATCATGATTCTATTATCTCATATAATTTAATATATATATATTATAAATATTATATATTTAATTAGTATCTATAACTTATATATAATGTAATATATAATAAATATATAATATAGAATATATATAATAATATTAATATAAAAATATATATATTATAATATATAATATTATAATATATATAATATTATATTATATATATATAGGACAAAGGTTATTATATATAAACGGGCCACACGGGAACGGGAGATAGATATTATTATATATAAATATTAATCATATAATATATATATATTACTATAATATAATAAATATTAATAACTCTTAATTATCATTTATATATAAATCTTTATTATATTATTAATAAATAATACGATAATACTATGGGGGGGCCCCTACTATATATTATAATATATATATATATGAAGTAGGATTTAATGATATTAAACCGTAATTACTGTCATTACCTAACAACTGCTACATTGTATTAATGAATACGCAAACTTAATATCTGTAAACTAATCACTTATTTATACCATAATGTAATACATCGCACATCCTAAAACTTAGTTATATAATTTATTTTATAAAATAGTATTTTTATAATTATTAAATTTTAGTATACTTATTCGAAATAACTGAATATAATTATGACTCGATCTCAAAAAATAGTATACTCAATTAATAGTTAACATATCGTGTGTTATCTATATTTAAACTGTGCGTCGCCAATACCTGGAGATATAGATATAATATAATATACATATATAATAACTAATATGTATATATATATAATATTAATATATATATATATATATATAATATATATTAATAATATATCATATTATATAACTTAAAAATATATATATTATATAAAAAAATATTATATAATCATATATATATCACATAGAATTATATTAATATATTGATATAAAAATATATATATATATAATATATATTATATAAATATTTATCTAATATAATATAATGAGATATATTTATATTTTTAGATATAAAAATACTCAATATATTATTAACTCAATACATCTGAATTATAAATAGATATCGAAATATTATCGATATATTTTCAGGTTTAGTGAATAAAGTTCTTAAATAATATAAAATATCTTAATGATAATTTATATTTTAAATACTGAGAAATATATATTCGATTATTCAGTAAGTTTATAGAAAAACTAAGCTCCCAAAGACATATTTCACTAAATTTATAATATACTATATATATAGATATAATATATATATACCGTATAAGTATTAAACGTAAGTATATATAATATATACTATATATATTATATATCATATACTATTAATTAAATATATATATTAATATATTGTCAAGCGTAGATTTATTCTAGTCACTAACACTACGAGTTTTTTCATCGGTATTCGACCACAATATTTATGAATATCTATAATAAGAACGATGAAGAAGTATACTGAGAAATAATGAGAGATAGATATCATGAGATGAGTGCACACAAGTATAATCTAGAAAGAGACAGAGAAGAAAAAAAGCATAAGCAGAGATATATAAGTAATAAAGTGAGAGTATAGTGAAGTCGAGTGAAGAGTCAAGAGAGATGAGAGATATTATAATATTATTAATATTATAATTATATATATATATATATATAGTAAATATATATATATCATATACTACCTAAATATAATAATAATAGTATTATATAATATATATATATAATATATATATTATATACTTAAATAGTATCTGTACTTCTTCTCTATCTCACATACTGAGCTTATCCTTCTGGTCAACCAACAGCAAACAACTGATTCTTGTACAGACCTCACCTGATATCATTTCTTTAATATTCCAAAAAAGGTGTTTACTCCACTAGGGTCTGTACTAACCCAATGTTCTATTAATATCTACTTATTTATGACATCATCACTCACAATTTGATATCTATCTTTTATAGAATTCATCCCTTAGCCAGCCTAATAAACGCGATACTATGTCTCCATTGTCATTATAAGAAAGATATCCATCACTAACTACCAATTATCTATGCAAGAGGGAGGCTATTAGCTACTAAGTGAGGCATACTAAATCTTATTATCACATTATAATATATATATAAATATTATACCGGTAATACCCTCTATTACATCTTCATTCGAATCTCAAAATTGGGGAAGTGAGGTAAACGATAGAGACATGGCTGATATTTCAATGCTCATCAAAAACCCAGTTATCCTTCATCTCTACTTTCGCTTCGTCATAACTTTCTACATTCATTCGCTAAAATACACACAGATAAAATCATTTCGCACTTACCCTATTACTATTAATTTCATATTGTAGTGATCTTATTGTACAACGCGATCTATTATCGTTTCTAGGAAAAATTATTATAACTACACAATTAAATATTAATTCTCACTTTCTAAAGAACTTTCTTTAGAACACGTCTTGATTATGTATGGATATCTGATAGTAACCCTGCAGAATTATTAATCTATTTAACCGTATAACTAGACGCAACCTGTTACTACCGACCCCATTTGTACTCTTATTAGCTCTTCTTATATAGGGGCTATGGTTGTATTCATGACCCATTGTGTTAGTAGGTAATGTCACTACCAAATCATATACTGAGATGGTTCACCCATACGCAGCTTTACCTTAGAAAAAGATGAAGGGCTACGTATTTCAGTTTATATACAACTATTATACTCTGCATAGCACCGAACTCTCTTCACAGCTGTGATTGATAATATTACTTACTTATATAACAATTTAACAATGTTTATTCATTCTTAGAATCTTCTATCCAGTCGTCATACTATACACCACTCACTACCACTTAGAGGCAGAAATAGCTACTAGGAATGATCATTATTATATTTATCATGCCTTTCTATCACACTACTAAATATACGTTATCGATCCTTATCCATACAACTCTCTTCCCAGAACTATACTCTTGAGAGGTACTAATAGATCTCTTCTATTAACTTACACAGGTAATGTCATGGAAACAAACAAGTATTATATTTCCATTTACTATTCCTTTGAAATAATTTTATATCTAAATATAGTACTATGTGTTAATCTCCCTATGCACAATAATTATGTAACAGGCTACTATTCATTGCTTTGTGCCCACCTATACAGAATAATATATAATATATATATTAATTTTTATTAATATAATAATTAATATATAAATATTTATTATAATATTATATATATATATATATATTATTAATATATATATATATAGTTACTATTACTCATTAAATATATTACTATAACGTATATATATATATAATATATATAATTAATAATAATCATATATTAATATTATATATTATTATATATAATAATAATTATAATAATATATATCTAATTATTAATTATTAATATAAGGGCCAATATTAATAATTAAATTAAGTCCAAGCTACTCACTATACAATAATACTACTTTGAGCGTAATAATTATTTAATGTTGATTTTCACCTTTCAAAATATTTAATAAAGGTAAAAAAATAATATTATATTTAACGTAAAAAAATTATAGTATGATATAAATATAAAAACCGAGATTTTACAGGGAAATAAAAACAGTATATAATTTATATATATATTTTTTATTATTTTATTTTTAAGAAATAACCTTTTAGATTGCAAAATATGATTTCGGGGAAATAATCATGTCACATTTATTTTATGTATGACTATATTTATTTATAATATGATATCTATCTAGATATGATACTTATGTATCTACTGAGAATAATATCTGAATATTGACCAGCAAAAATTTACTAATAATTATCAGTATTTATTTATACGCATAGTTTTCAAACTGTTTATTATAGTGTTATGAAGAATATAATATATTTATTTAATATTATTCAATAAATATATATATATATATACTATATAAAATCATTAATTATTCTAGTATATATTATAATGATTACTTTTACGACGAATATGAGGAGTATGATTTATCAAAAAAGGGAAATTTTAAACTTACCTACGTACGCTACAGGATCCATTCCATTCATTATGACCTTGTATATATGAATATATCGAAAAAAGAAGAATTGATGTTTATTTTAGGTCACTCCAGGTGTATGCCGGGAGCCAGCGGGCGGTCTGCTGTGTATTGGGGCAACGTGTATCCCACCCCACTAACTAAGTATTTACCGTTATAAATAAAAATAAAAATCAGTGGGAAGGCACATCTAATAAATTCACCAATCTACAAACATCACGATAGATACAATAAAAGATTTACGTAATGCAAGTATAATTACTCCTAAAAGCATACTTATTTATAAGCTTAGGTGTGAAGCCAAAACCTCAAAAAAATATATAGCAATTTCTATAAACTTATCTTGTTTAAATATATAAGTTTTAAGTATAGGCTACTAGTCTGAAAATTTCACCGACCACATCTCTACCACATAGAAATGTTGATGCTCGTTTCATGTTTCTAAACTTTCTATCCCCTTTCTCAATATCGTTCACCATCTGCAAATAACATCCACGCCTTCACGATAGAAGGGTTCTAGCTATCTAGTGTACGAGAATAGAGTTTTTATCCTTGACCAAGATCCTAATCCATTTGCTTTATAGATTCATCAGCATAGACTTATAATGTTTTGTAATAGAAATATATCTATAATACTAATATTTTCTCAATACTCGCGGGAGTAGGCCTGTGGAATATCATGAGAAAGCAACAGGCGCTTATCAGGAAACCTGCTGTGCCTCCCACCTGATACTGCCAAAATCAGCGACTAAGTACAAATTGTGAGTACGGGGTGTGGGGGGCGCAGTGCATTTCAAATATTTTACTCATCTAATTTTAATCAAAGACTAATTCTATAACGCGTAAAAATAAATTAAATAGTCCTAAAACAATAAAAACATATATATAAAAAATAATAAAACTCAAACTTACGTAAAATTAACCCTCCTATAATACTAAAAAAAACAATATAATAATAATAATATATTAATTATATATATACTACTAATATAATATATTATATACTTTCATAATATATATTAATAATATATATATTAATAATTAATATATATATATATAATTAATAGAATATAATATATCATATATATACTAATTAATATATATATATTATATATAAGTATTAATATCTATATATTATAAATTTATATATACTATATATAAGTAATAGTATATATATATATATAACTAAATATTATATATATAATATATATGTATATAATAATATATAATTTACATAACATGAACACTTACTCTTTCTGTGATATACGCTGATTCAATAGTAATAACCTGCTAAGGAAATGTAGCGAAAAGTAGCCAAATTTGTCGATATTGAGATGTATCGGTAAGATGCAAAAAAGGTATAAGAAAAAGAGAATAATCAGAGTAGCTTAAGTCACATTGAGCAAGAATAAGATGTGAGAAAATAGAGAATGCACTAATGATTTCAGGGGTAATATTATAAATATATATATCGTGTTCTATATACCTCATTACAGATAAAATTACACTTATAAACCCCAAGATATTGCAGCTATTGTATTAAGATAAATTCCTCACTGAGACACATCATCTAACAAACATAACAATAACTCATATAACATGAAGAGTCTCCGCTGAGTATCAGCCTGTATCGATTTCAATACACTCAAGTGAATTTATTTTTTTTTTTTTTATTTTATTTTTTTTTATTATTTTATATTTTTTATTTTGAGACGCACTTCACAATTTATTAAGATAGGGAATTTCCATGAATAAAAACAATGACACAAAACACTACTAACAGATGCAGAGAGCAGATTGAGAGAGAGAGAACGATAGCGATTTTGAGCAAGAAAAACTTAGATGATGTTAATGGAAAGAATCAGTATTAAAAACACCTTGAGTTCGAAATGATAAAGTACATAATTAGGTTCTGACGAGAATAGCGCATCGAATCAAGGCTCCGAGATAGACTGGCCGGATGCTGGTCTAGAGAGAATGTTTGAGTATGATTTCGCAGATCTGTCTGTAATACACTACGATCACACTTCGGCATTCGGCAAATATCACGCGCAATTTCCTCGCAACCCACAAAGGTGCTATCGAGATACGTATTAATCAGAAGATACCGTATATCTGAAGCACTGCGGAAAATAGACCACATGCACACCAGCACTTCTGAAATATCAGATGAAAACCAGGAGACTCACAGAACATTATTCTTAGACGAAATTCGATAGGGAGTATTCGATATGGCGGAGAGAGGACGACACATCGAAAAAGTATGACCACGATAGAATAGAAACAGCGATGATGACGGATATCAACCCAATTCCACTCAATTGCAGCACTACTAAAACACAATATATATTTTTTCGTGGATTGATCGGAATAAAAAAATACTTGAGACTGAAAATCAGTGTAACACAGTCCAACTGTGATGATGCAAAATAAGAACGCATAAAGAATTTTAGATTGTAACTGAGCTGCTGAGTACATAAACTATACTATAAATTAGAAAGATAACAGTCACAAGCGCTCATTACCCTAATAATAAAGAGCTATATATAACTGCAAGCGAGAATGTTCCGTCACTGAGCTTAGGAGCATGATGGTCAGAATAACACACCTATAGACGATTTATGGCATAGCACTAGAGTATTCTTAAAATAATATAAGAAGGATAGTAATATACGGCAATAATAAGTATCCAATTTCCATTTTACTCTCATCGAGTTACCTATCAAGCTCTTTTTATATCATATTATTCAATCATTAATAATTAATCAATGATTACTCGAATATAGCAATATGAGTATAGGTTTACTCAAGAAGCTATAGATATTATATATATTTACTGGATAATTAACAGTTACAAGTAGTAATCTTTAACAATATTTGTATTTATTAATTATTTATTATTTAGCTATACATTTCACTAACTATCTAGTAAAAAAAAAATAAATAGTAAGATGATTACAGTACATAGTACTACACCACTACCTCAACAATACCACTATAATACTCGTTAATATATATTATCTCCAATTACCAAATAACATCAATATTTTAAATGTCCTAAATAAGTAAATTTGCTTTTCTTACCACTTTCTAGAGTTAAGATCAAGAGTCAGAGAAAAGTGAAAGAAGCGAGTAGATCATTCCTTGCAAATCCCGTTGGCGGGTTTTTGCATATTAAAATATTAGTAAAATACCTCTAGCCGTGGAAAACAATGGTAATAAGGAGTAGGTAGGTAGCTTACCGTTACTAGATACTTATCTTATGAAATTATTGGAATAAGGTAAACGGCACTGATATAACTTAATCACCATCACAGGACATTAGCAAACTATCACCTCCTTCCAATAGTTCCTGACTCACCAGCCTTTTGAATAGCTATTCGGTGATCGAGAATAGTGGCTTAGGGTAATTCCACATTTCAGGTGGATAGGCTGTAGAGGTAGTCTCCTCCTGAGAAAGGCTAGTCTAAAAAGGAGTAGCATATTTCTTTACCATTTATATAAATGCAATACCTCTAGAGACTCTAACATCAGATCATTATTACAATGATTTCCAGTATGCCGCACAAGAATCAGAAATATGAATTGAGATAATACGTACTTGCTTGTCACTGTTATTAGATCATCCAACTCTATCATATAAATAAGGCTAGAGAGAGTTGTGGCTCATAATAGTCAAATCGACTCTTTGTTTAGATTATTAGAGTATATAGACCTTTATAGTTCCCTCATATAAGGTGGGGTAGCCCATATTATTTACAACTAACTACACACTATTAGTCCTACTTAGGTAAGTAATTTGACTCATTAATAATATGGCAGGCACAGTATGGTCTTAAGGAAGTCATTGTGCACCATATTGCAGTACTAACGTCTGTTGACAAAATGATGATATGGGCATGCATTAGTCATAAGCTGTTATACGGAAGGAACTCATGCTCTGTTATCCGACTGTTAGCCCAAAATATTATTATATCTTAAAAATGATTTTTGAAAATTTTAGTGTAAAGTAGTGTTTGTTTCTAGTTAAAATTAATCAATTATAAAAGTATTAAGGCATTGAGACCAATGATGGTACTCAAGAGAAGTTCTCAACTTGCTTCACTCCTTGTGAGATTATAAAAAATATACATGCAATGACAAAATTATACATGCTAAAACTCAATTATGCATGTAATAAGCCTAATTTTACAATCAATAATAGAATTATACATGCAAATAACAGAATTATCCTTGCTATAACGAAATTATACATGTAATAATTCAATTAAACAAGTAATAACCCAATTATGCATGTAATAAACCTAATATTTCATGCAATAATCCAATTTTATATGCAAATAACAGAATTATACTTGCAATAATGACATTTTACATATAATAACCCAATTATACAAGTATTAACCCAATTATGTATGTAATAACCCAATTATAACTGCAATAACCCAACTATACAAGCAAATAACAGAATTATCCTTGCAATAACCCAATTATACATGAATAACCCAATTATACATGCAATAACCCACATAAACAGTAAAAATGGCAAAAAATCACCATAAGCATGTGGAGGTTGGAACTAAATAACATGAAAAGAGTCAATAATAAACTATCTAATTTGAGATAATGAAGGCAACGGTCTGCAAAAAAAATGTAAAAAACATGTAAAACATGTAAAACATGTAAAAAACATGTAAAACATGTAAAACATGTTAAACATGTAAAAGTAAAATTGTAATATCTAATCGAATGAACATTATAT
>JABUQX010132079.1:0-14994 GCA_015478945.1 Trachelipus rathkii
CCCTTCTCATCCAACACATACCCTAAACATTTAAACTCAGACACTTGTTCCAGCTGCTCACCATCTAACATAACCTCACACTGAGACTGTCCTCACTCACAACCATAACCTTACTCTTATCTACGTTTACTTTCAAACCCTCCTTTTACATACCCTGCCAATCTCTCCACCAATCCTCTCAAACCTCTCTTCAGACTCGCCACACCGAACAAATCATCCGCATACACTAGGTAGGGCACCCTCACTCCTGTCCATTCTCCATCATTCTAACACCATTTCCTGCCATCCCCAACCCTCGAATTCTTTCATAACCCATCCATATACACATTGTATAACCAAGGAGACATAACACACCCTGTTCACTCCGCTATTATCCTAAACCAATCACCATTGATACCATTTATTCTTACAGCACGCTTCAACTATCGTCATACATACTTTTTGAATTCCTTCAGAAGCCTACCACCAACACCGAATATCACATATCACTAATACCTGCATAAAGCTTCCTATTAACTCATCATACGCCTGTTGCAAATCCCATAAAACCTAAATATAATTATTCCTCTTCTCCTCATTTTTCTCAATCCATTGTTTAATGTAAAATTTTGAATGCACACATCCCTCTACCATCCCTAAACGCACCTTGTTCTTCACCGATCATCCCTCAGTCCACATAAGACGCATCTTCGACAAAATACCAGCACCTATAACCTTCCTACAAAACTCAATAAACTTATTCCCATAATTTCTACAGTTCCCTTTCTCCCTTACCCTTATACAAGTAATATTACCGCTCTCCTCCAATCCTTGGAACTCTTAACTATACCCTCCATAAACGCTTTATCTACACAACTTCCAAATCCCATCAATCACATCTCGCCACCGCTCTTGATCATTTCACTAGTAATTTTTCATATATATATAATAATATATAGTAATATATAATATTGTTCTATATATATATATATAATATAATATTATATATACTATATATAAAATATAGATAGATATCTAATAATATATATTAATATATATATTATATTATATATATATATATAATATATATTAATATATATATATTATATATATTCTTTGTTCTACCTAAGCACTGACTTTCAAACTTTCATACGCTTTCTAAAATTTTAAAAGTAAATTTAAAAGAAATTTTAAAATAACTTTGAAAATTAATTTTTACAAACAACATTTGTGATGCGAATACACGCAGATCTAATAATGAATGTTTTGTGAGTCTAAATTCCTATAGTTGTTATCTTTGTGCCTAATATCGTTAAGTGAAGTCCTGTATCTTTGGAATGATTGAGGCTTTGGGGGCTGGAGCGTTTCATCGACGATATTGGAAATAACGCAATGATTGTGGCTTCCTTTCTAAGTAAGACATTTTAGCAAAAACAAGTTTGATAAAATGAAACAAAAAATATATAAAAAAAAATACCAAATCTTTCATACAAATAAACACTAGGGAATATTTGGTTACGTAACAATATTACTGCACTAAAATTGAAAAAAAATCAAATGAGTTATGTAAATAATGAAATAACATCCGTTGAGATATCCATAATATCGTTTTACACACACACACATACACATAACACACACACACACACACACACACACACACACACACACACACACACACACACACACACACACACACACACACACATATATATATATATATACACACACACACACACACACACACACACCACACACACACACCACACACACACACACACATATATATATATATATATATATATATATATTATAGATAATATATATTTTATTATAAAATATAATATATATATATATATATATATATATATATATATATATATATATATATATAATATATATATATATATATAATATATATATATAGTAGTTGGGAGGACTAGGTTCCTAGAACCTTTCTCTATATATATATATATATAATATATATTATTATATATATATATATATATATATATATATAATATATAATATATTAATATATATATATATATATTATATATATATATATATATATAATATATATATATATATATATATATATATATATATACCCAGAATGGTTAATTTTTGACTAATTCCTTGTTATTTTATTTATTATTATTATTTTATTTATTTTTATGTAATTTTCATTATATTATTTAATTTTATTTATTTTCACTTATTTATTTTAGTATTATTTTTATTCGTTATTATTATTATATTATTTTATTATTATTATTATTATTATTATTATTAATTATTATTACTTATTATTATTATTATTATTTATTATTATCTTTTATTTATTATTTGTTAATTAGGTATGTTATTTTCGTGATAAGCCGCAATTGGTGAAGTACCGCAACGGCACCGCATCGTTCAAGCGGCGTCCCTCCTCGTTGGAACCGGAACAGGGTATAGCCCTTCACAGCACCGCACCGCACCGACCGGCACTGGCGCCGTGCTCCGGTGCCATGTTCCTGCACCCGCTCTCCACCTATTCCGAAGCCTCCCGAAGCGCGCATTCCGACCAGCACCGCAACCGCAAACCGCATCCGCACCGCAGCCCTGCAGCGTCTGCGTGTTGAGAGCGTCCATGTGTCACCCAGCGGTATCGATTATTATTATATTAATTAATTATTATTATTATTATCATTTATTATTAATTATTACTTATTATTATTATTATTAATTAATTATTATCATTATTATTATATTATATTTATTTTATTTTACAGTATTAATGGCGTGTGTGATGTAAGACTTATCTCGGGGTAACGTTATAATAAGTGGTCTAAAAAGCAACCACTGAACAAAGGGGTATGGTTTTTAAACCCTAAATAATAAATCTTTAAAAAGTTGGGAGTTTCCCAAAAGTCTCAGCCGAACAATAAATTTTTCAAAGAGAAACTTAAAACTAACTTAAACTAAGGAGGGGGTGCGAAAAATAAAGATGACAAATCATAAATACAAAAAAGTACAAAAAAAAATCTGCTATAATACAAAAAATACTGAGAAGGTACTTTGGCCACAGTACCAGTTTGACAAATAGAGGGGGGGTAAATAGAATTTGATATGTGGCTTCAAACCCTATCCCCCTTTGGTTATTCAAATTTGTTTAAGGTCCGTTCACAAAGTTCCCGGACAAGGGTGGTTTTTTGTAAGTCAATTTTTGACTTACTTTGTGGTAAAAAAGTATAATAGAGGAGGACGGAGGGAGCATACCGCTATAAGTTATAGGGTTTCCTCCTGTTCCTCAAAGGGCATAACTCTTCATTATCAAAGAGCTATGTTAAGGTGGTTAGATGCGAGGAAAGGGAGGAGGAGCGAGAGAGACTACTCTCACCTGTAGTGGTAATATAGAGGTGGGGGTGGTCATTATTCAAATGAGACACCTTACCCTCCCTTTTGTGGAATGACTTCCCTTTGGTAGAAGTCGATGGTTTTTTATTGTGGTATAATTTCTTTCCTCGGAAAGAAAAATGAGTAAAGTTCTTTTTTGACTTAAAAGAACATGGTAGTGAGTACTTCTCTTTTTTAAGAGAAGAATGGCAAATTTTATAATCGAGTTTTAAAGTCTTTATCTCCGATAGAGGATGAAGACAAATTTTATTTTGACTAAAATGGCAATAGTCAGTTTTAGTTTGAAGAGGTACAATTTCCTTGTTGGAAAATGTAACCATTTTTGATGAAAAGTTGATCAAACAATTTTTATTACCAATTTGAAATTTAATATTTGTGATATTTTTGATATATAATTTGAGTTGCTCTTTACAAGAACCAACTGCAAAAGTTTCACTCATAGCTATGAGTGATTTCAAATTTTTTATTAAATTGAATCCCACAAATTGAAATAGATTTTCTCCCTCACTTGTTTGTGAGTAAGAGAAAAAGGAACCATCCTTCATTAATATTTTATAATTATTTTTATTAGTATTTTTATCAATATTTCTATAAGTATTACATTTTCCTTGCTCTGGAAAGGTAATTAAGGACTTCTCCTCACTCTGTGGGGAGGAAGCCAATTCAAGAGAGGGTACCTTCTTACTATACTGCGATAGATAAGAAGGATTTTTAAAGTTGAAGGAAGGCCCAAAATGGTTTTCCCACTTCTCTGTTAGAAGGGGAAGGTGAGAACAATTTAAATCAAAAGATGAAATAATTTTAGTGCCTTCTAAAAGGACACTATTGTTAATAATTTTTAATGATAATTTTTCTGGCGATGTAGATTCAATATTGATTGGTAAAATATTGTTTGATAAGATTTTGTTATTATTTGATAAATTTTGAGATGATGTAATTTCAATATTATTTTCTAAATTTTCAAAAAGATATTTTATATCTTCCTCGTAGGAAGGATAAATGATGAGATCGTCAATGTCCTCTGAATCACTGTCAGTGGGTTCAGAGGATGATTTTGGTTCAAGCATTTCACATATAGACGAATGATGTCTCAGTGAATTGCAAAAGATGCAAGGCTTGACCATTAAACATTCAGATATGGTATGATTTGATAAAAAACAAGTTAAACAAAGATGGTTATTTACTAAGTATTGACGTCTCAAAGAAGGAGTGGAGATTGTCTCACACTCAAAAGCGTAATGATTTTGTTTACAATATATACATTCAATATGAAGATAATGAAATTCAATATCTGATATGATATTTTTTACAAGTGTATAATAGTTGACACATTTACGGCTTTCTTCCAGTAAAGCCTTTTCAGAAGTAATGGTTTTTTGTATGAGAGAATCATATCTCTTCAACTCACCATTTAAATATTCTAATTGTTCGACTATTTGTAGATATTTGTATATTAATGGGTATCGCTCATCAAATAATTTTTTGGCCTCAAAACAGATATCATCTATTAAGAGCCTTATAGTTTCACGTTGGTCGTGAAGTGATTTATTTTTTGGTATATTTTCAATTTTATTTTTAAGGGCACAAATGGTGTCCCAAATAGAAGTGTGCCAATTGTAAGTCTCATCGGCCTCAAGGAATATATCTTCCTCTTCTATAAATACTACAAGTTTGTCGTTAATGTTTTCCAAATCAAAATCGAGTTTTTCTAATTTTTTGATAAGTAATTCCACCTGAGTGGTATTCAGGTTGGAATATAAAATGCAAAAGTCGGCTTCGTGGAGGGTCCCCTCTACGAGACTTCGCAAGATCTCTCTCTCCTGTGTGAGAGTGTTAAAGACCTCAAGGTCAGCTGCCGAAAGGTCGGAAGATGGAGAAGCCATGTTGACTTCAAAATATTAATTTTATAAAAATATATACAAATGATGAAGTACAAGTACAATATGCATTGTACAAGTAAAAATATTGTACCAGTACAAGTACTTAGTACAAAAAAAATGTGTCTTGAGACGCAAAAGATATTAAAATTTTCAAAACTATAAGATTAAATGTAATAATACAAGTACAATACAAATTGTACAAGTAAAATATTGTACAAGTACAAGTACTTAGTACAAAAATAATGTGTCTTGAGACACAAAAAAGATATTACAAATTTTCAATACACTATAAGATTAAAATGTAATAATACAAGTACATATACAAATTGTACAAGTAATAATATTGTAGCAAGTACCAGTGGCTATAGTACAAAAAAGAATGTGTCTTGAGACACAAAAAAGATATTAAATTTTCAAAACTATAAGATTAAATGCAATTTATAATGTTCAACAAAAAATGTTGAACCGATGAACCGGCCTCAAATGTACCGGTATAAAGCGCTGGAAAATATTGTATAAAAAATTTATATATGAAAAAGTGTCTCGTGACAACTAAAAAAAAAAATCCTTAATTTCTACTAACTCAGCTTTATGTAATCAGATACGGATAAAACCGGTAAAATGTGAATACCTATACGAGGTATCACTACGAAAAAGTATATCATATACGTATATATATACTATATATATATATATATATTATTATATATATATATATATATATATATAATATATATATATATATATATATATAGATATATATAGATATATATATGGAGATATAGTAGTATAAATATATATAAAATAATAGGGTTAGAGAGCTGGATAAAAAAAATATTGACCCTACGATCAGTGAATGGCAGATTATTATCGATATATATTAAATTAATTTTAATAAATAGTAGTTTAGCACAAATTTTCGTTACAAATTATCACTAAGTTGAAAGTGTATAATAACACAAATTTTATAAAATATAATAATAAAAACTATGTGAATAAAGAAAAAAAAAGTATGTCTTTCCACATACAACAAGAGAAAAATTTGTACTTAATGTAAAAAAAAATTAAATGAAGTTTAAAAAAACTTCCGATTTAATTACGATTATTTTATATTGAATATATATATAGTGGTTTTAAACTATACCACCCAATATAAAGACAAGTTTTATATTTATATATATATATAATAATGTAATTTTGTAAATATTAATAATATTTTTACTAAACTCTTTCAATGGCAGAACTTTAGCAATTTCTAAATATTTGAAACTTCGTGTATAAACATTTTAAAGAATTTAGTATTGAAATAAAAAATTCCCCGCAATTTGGGGGTAAGTTATTCAATTCCCCGAAATTTTTTAATAAATATTTTAATTGAAATTTTACTCTATGGAGCCAATAAATTTGAATGTGAAGAACTGGAGACTTGTGTCTCTCATAAGCCTCCCACACACAAAAAAAAAGATAAAACCCTAATAGAAGGGAAATTTGTTTAAGGTATATTTAATTTTTGGGGAAAAACAGCACGACAAAAGTTGGATCTGCACTCGGTCACCAAGTGGTCGTACAAATCACCACTAATTTACCTTGTAGGCAAAGCCTATGCACAAGATAAACCCCTGTGGGTTATAAAACTATTTTTTAAAAATAGTTTAAAAAAGCGCCAAAAAAGTTGTTAAGTAAAAAAATGATTTTTAAATTTTTTATGAAATTTTTGAGTTCGTGTGCCAAGTATTAAGGCAACAAAGGTTGGGCGCCACTAAATGTGGGGAATTAATGACCGCAGTCCTCAGGTAGCGGCTAACATGAAGACAAGATCATCCATCTACATTTATTACCTACTTCCAAAACAAATCTCTGGCGCGGTACCACTTTCGCTCGATTAGTTTGGAAGGAGCCAATGAATAGTGGAATATAAAATTTGTATATATATATATATACTCGGTGGACGGCCTCGTGTGGACCAGGATAATTAATATATAATATATATATATACAAGGAATGAAGAATAATTATTGACTCTGTAATATACTGCTATATAGACCGAATGCCCATAAAAAGAACTGAGTTTTTATTTATGATGATTTTGGGGACGAAAAAGTTTTGTGTATATTAAATTTATTTGAAATTTAACCCCTAATATATTTTTATCTGAAAATTTACTAAGTTTATTTTTCTATGGAAGTCGCTTTAATATTTGAAATTATAATTTTTTATTACGAAGTTATTTCTGAATTTCCGAATATGTGTAACCACGTTATCGAACGAGATGTAGTATAATTTTTCGAAGTTGGAAAATATATATATTTTCGGAAGTGGACAAAGATGAAAAAAACTCTAGTCAATTTCCGAAGATAATGAAACAATAATAACAACAATTTTGTTGTGATAACGGTAACAATAATAGTACACTACTAAGACTTTCTATAATTAGTACTATGAAAGCAATAATAATAATAATAATAATAATAATAATAATAATAATAATAATAATAATAATAATAATAATAATAATAATAATAATAATAATAATAGAAAGCAGTATACTAGCTACACTAAAATAAATGATGATAATAATAATAATAATAATAATAATAATAATAATAATAATAATAATAATTATTATTAATGGTAATGACTACCAATAATAATTATTATTTGTAGGAATAATCTTCGTTGAAGACACAAAAGTGTTTCAGTGAGAAGATGAATTCCGATAATAACTTTGCTTTTGTTCCTCAATGAATCTAGTTCTTACAAAGAAGGCTAGAGGCCATTTAGAACTTGCAAGCAAGGTTTAATAGAGGGAAGACTAATTATTATTAATAAACAGAGGTAAGGCCTCTGTCTAAGGGAACTAACTTGCTCCACCACCAGGGTTAAACTATGCCTACCATTACCACTAGTTACAATTTATCATGCACGGAAATTGCGACGTGAAAATTACACGAAGTTCAGAAACTCGCTAAACTTTGGGCCATAAATTTTATTATTTTATGACAAATTTTTATGGATGTATATATATATATATCTGTATAAACCATCAATTGATGACTTGAAATTATAAAAATTATAATTTATGCTTTATAAATATTTAATTTGAATATTTGAAAATTATACAATCGAAAATTTGCATTCCGATTTTGTCTCATTTATGAGACAAATTCTGAGACCACGTGACCAACTATTAAGGCGATTTTTTATTATTTCTAAATAAATATTTATAATTTTATATATATATTTTAATAAATATATATATAAAGAGTAATTTTCAGTTGTAATATTTACGGGAGGAATGTTACAGTAATACTTTTATGACAAGAATCACTTCTAAGGCGAATCTTAAAAATGCAAAACTTCGTTCTGAAATTTTACAAAAAAAAAAAAAAATTTCTTTTGATTTTTATTTAATAATTTTTAATCTTTTTATCTATATTCTTTGGAATTTAAATTCAAGTTTTAACATCACTAACAGATGATTCTCATTTTTTAACGACGAGGCAGTAATTTATAACCTAACCTAAGTGAAATTTTCGATCTTAACAATAATTCCTTTTATATTAAATTTTCCCCAAATCTTTTACTTTCCCAAGTTTCCCCTTTAGCGTTTTGCTTATTTTTCTTGTGTGCGAGTTTATTGTTTGCATGTGTAAAAAAATAAACAAAAAATCAGTATACATCACGTTGGGAAAAAATGTGTGTAAATATCATACTTTTAAGCTTTCACCGAAGAGAAAGAGAGAGAGAATAAAAGATAGATAAAAACCTCGAAGATTTCTCCACCTACAAATAAACTGGACCCTAAATTTAGACGAAGTAAAAAAGTTGTTTTGAAAGGTGTTTTGCACAGATATGTGGTTAGGTAATGGAAACCAATTACCACATAACCGTAGGCGAAACAGATCAATTCAAAACTTTGGACTGTTCTAACAGAAGTACTTCAACATTGTATAGCAACTCGTGGGTCCACGATCAAAAATTGAATTATTCCAAATAGAACAACTCAATTAGAAGAGACTGATTTGCTATACAATGTCAAAACACTTATCAAAAATTAAAATATAAACGAATCAAAAAACTATTGCCTTTTTTACTAACATATCTGCAAGGAGAGAAGGGGGGCTGAATAGCCATTAGTGGGGTCCTATCAGTTTGTCCAGAAAGGCTTTATGATGACATACCTACACAAATTCTAAGATCAACCTCTATCGGAAGGAAAGTTGAAATTTATAAAAAAAAAGCATTCTCAACCCTGAATTAAACGTCGGTAAGACGCCTCCAAGATGGCGCGGAACCTCTAAAAATGATAGGGGAAGCTCACTTGAAGAGCAAGCTTCGTCAAAAAATATTTTACTTTAACTGCATTGATTAAATGAATCTTGTAGAATCTCTATTATGACTCGGAAATACAAATTATAAGGACGGAGTCTATATTGTTGAAGAGCAGTGATTAAGTAAGTCTTCTCGGTCGCTCTCGCTACTTTTATAGTCTACGAGAAAGAGCGCCGAGAGGTTGACGATAAGTAATTAATTAAATAAACCTCAATTTTAATTATTTACGTTAAAACAACAAATTTACTATCAAAAGATAGCAAATTTAAAACTATATACTAAATAAATAAATTTGTTGAATAGAGTGATGTGAATTTGTTATAAAAATTATCGAAAGTTTCAATGGCAATTTTTGGCAACTCATCACGTGTTTGATACAGGATATTTTTTATCCCATAGAAAATTATATGATAAATATAATTTTTCAATTAAAGATAATTATCAATTTTAATAACAATTAATGAGACCAGTATTCTCTCCTGATCAATTTGGTACAAGAATCAAGTCTCTAGCACAATTATGAAGCAAGATATGTTAATACTTCGATATAGAAAAATGCAAGGTCAGCCGGGGTCAATACTTGACCTTTCGATTGAAGGAGGTCAATGACATTTATACAAGTAAAAGGTTAGAGTGTTGGGATCAATTTGAAATACTAACCAAGTCTGACACTTATGGAGCACCTGGTTAGCGAGGAGGAGGAAGGAATACTTTCAGATATGAATTTTCAGTATTTTGAGAAGCCTATTTTTTCAAGTGACTTGAAATGTTTATAATTACTTAAATACAACTTTGATCAATATAAAATGCTATCAAAATGTAATTCTATATCTTTAGTATAATTTGAAAAGGTTTGAGATTTCAAAACGTTGTCAAAAGAAAGTTACATGTAAACCGGTTTTTTTGTATTGGTTTCATTTTTCTTAATATATATATATATATATATATATATATATATATATATCTTATATATATATATATATATATATATATATATATATATATATATATATATATATATATATATATATATATATATATATATATATACATATACAATATATATATATATATATATATATATATATATATATATATATATATATATATATATATATATATATATATATATATATATATATATATATATATATATATATATATATATATATATATATTTTTTTTGTTTTTAAATTGGTACAATAATAGTTTTTGACATGAATAAGAAGAATCCGTTGAGATTTTTAACAAAAAATGAAATGGGGGGGGGGGGGCTCCAGCCCCATTTAACCCGTTACAGGTAACCCAAGGGTCCCAAACTAGGGACTTTAACTATTTATGATTAAATGAATTAATATTGTGAATTTCAAGGGCGTAGCCCAATTATAAGGGATACTTTACTCTTATGAGCCTTTATCAGACTACGGTATTGAAATCTGAAATTTCTCGGTGCAAAATTGCACCGACTCTCAGAGCAAGTTTTTATTAATAAATTTTAATTTTTATACAAAAAATGATTATTAAGATTATTATAGTATATTATTTTACTATAATTAATAATAAAATGATGGTCAGTGCAATTACGACTCTCTCAACTACAATTTGGGACCAACCACTCGCGAATACATCCATTTGTACCTTTTATAAATACTGGCCACGAAGTGGCAAATGGAGTAAATATAAAAAATTTACGACAGTCATCGTCATCGGCAAATTTCGCCGATTATTTTGCCGATTAATTGAACAAATATTAAGAATTTTGAATAATATTAAAACTCAATAATAATAATAATAATAATAATAATAATAATAATAATAATAATAATAATAATAATAATAATAATAATAATAATAATAATAATAATAATAATAATAATAATAATAATAATAATAATAAACTAATAAAAATAATAAAAAAAATTTTATATATATATATATATATATATATATATATATATATATATATATATATATATATATATATATATATATATATATATATATATATATATATATATATACATAAATATATATATATATATATACTCATTCCTTATGGTATGTATGACATTCCAGTGCCTAATGGTTCGCCTTTCTGTTATGCGTTCATATCCACACTCATCCTCCAGACAACATATCTTACAGACATACTTATCCACACCCCTCTTCTAGACAACATCTTACAGACATCCCTATCCCTTATATCCATACGTGTAGGGAGAAAAAATTGCCACATCGTATGTCCTGCGTGTAGAGAAGGCTACTAAGGGACGGTGGTAGTTAGATTGGCCCCCTACCACTTATCTTTTGCCAGGAATGCTAATGCATGCCTTCGGAGAAGGTCGTGATCGCAGTAAGCGCCCTTCTATCCTTCGGCGAAAATGTATGAATCGTATCTGTATATGAAATGTCAGAGGAATAAATGTTGAGGAGATGAGGAGAGGTGATGGATGTATTTAGAAAGGGCAAATTTGATTTGCTCGATGTGACTGAAACAAAGATGAAAGGAAACAGTGAAAATGAGTGGTGTGGTGTGGTGTGAAATGTGTTTATGTTGCTGTGGAAAGGAATGAGAGGGGGATAGAAGGATTTGCAATTCTGATGAGTGAGTTGTGGTAGAGAGCTATGGTAGATTTTGTGTGTGTGAGTACTAGAAGTCTAAAGGTTAAATTTAAGTTTGAAAAGGTCAAAATTTGTGTGGTTGCGACATATGATCCATCTGAGGGTAATGTTGAAAAGAGTACGATTTTCTGGGATAATCTGAATGATGTTTTGGATGGGGGGAGTAGGAGATTCAGTTCATTTGCCACATATCTGCCCATTCAAGGATTTTTTTTTTTACAGTTGTCACCACCACTCACAGGCAGAGCCCTATTCAAGGAGGGTGTAGTACTCTCAAAGTTCACCCTCTAGCGCAAATTACGCATATGAGCACAGACGCAGGCTTTAAAGTGAGGAGATTAAATTCAGTAGGAAATACAGAAGATGGAAGAGAATTCCACAAAACAGGTGGTGGGAAAGAAGGAAGCACCACAGCAAACTAGCCTGGAGTTACCAATGTCAACACAATACTCGTGCGCAGATACAGCACCTATTGTGCTACGAAGGCGTCGTAAAGGTGGCTGGTGGTACGCGAGTGATAAGTTCCCTCGAGCAGTTGCCGCAGCGGTACCTATGGATAGAGATAAAGCACCAACATCGCGTCGCAAGATAGAGGTCAAGTGAACTGGAAAGTACAGGACAGTTTATAAGCCTTTTTTGCTGACTCGACCCGATCCAAAAGCCGGGTGAAACCAGAGCCCTCCTCCCCAGATATGAGAGCAGTACTTCATACATGGGCGGATGAGACCTTTGTATAGCGGAGCAACTGAGAAAAGGAGGAAAGTCTCACAGTCTAAACAGAACTTCCGGTTCTTTGAGGCCTCCCTAGCAACCGTTGTGATGTGAGGTTTCCAAGACATTTTTTTGTTCATGTTAAGGCCAAGGATGTTTATATTGTCAACAGGGGAGACGACAGAACCGTCGAAAGAGACAGGAAAGTTAGAAGGTATTTTGGAGAAGGAGATTTGTAAAAGTTGGGTTTTAAAGAATTGAATTTCACAAAGTTATTTCTATCCATCAGCGAGGATAATCGGAAAGATTAAGACGAGAGTTCCAGAAGTAAAGTGGGAGTAGAATTGATATGAGTTAAAGAATGAAGGGTCGAGTCATCGGAATACGAGTGGATAGAGTTAGGTGCAGGTAGAGAAGATCATTAATGAAAAGTAGGAATAAAGTAGGAGATAAGACAGAACCTGAGGAACACCACTATTGACAGAAAGAAGAAGAAGTCGCCCCATCAACAACAGCCGATATTGAGCGATTTGAAAGAAAGCTAGATATAAGTAAGCAAAGAGAAGGAGGAAACCCAAAATGCGATGGATATGTCAAGCGCCACCACCCAAGTCTCCCCGTAGTTCTTAAGAGCGAAAAACCATAAATCGGTTAGATAGGAATGTATATCGCCAGTAGACTTCGTGCAACGAGAGCCGTACTGGCGATCGGAGTGAGTTTCCAGATGATCTAAGAAGTGAGTTGAGAAGGGTTTCAAAGATCTTAGATAGAATACAAGTGAGAGCTACAGGGCGATAGTTAGAAGGATCAGAGCGGCTTCCTTTTTTCGGAATAGGTTGGACATGTGAGAGCTTCCAACACTGAGGGAAGGAAAGTGCTAGTATTGAGACATAGAGAATATAGTTGAGCGAGAGGCCGAAGAGATTAGCCTTTTCAGTTGGAGAATTAGCAACACAATGATCAGATCGAATAAGAGAAGTAGAGAACCAGGTTACCACTTTCCTCATTGATGGAAAGATTTGTCAGTATAGGAGAACCAAGGAGGTTAAAGCACTTTCCTTTGATGAAACCCGCTTTGCTCGTCGAAGAGTATCCCTGCAACGATTGCTACTAAATGAAAATTAGTGAGAGTGATAGGAGGCGAGAATTTTTCCACACCCGACAGGCCCTGTCTCTAGCCTGAATGGCCAGAGAATAAGCACGATCAAACCATGGATTATGAGGAAAGAAAGATTTAGTTTTAGAAGGAATGAATGAGGAAGAAAAATTTAGCTGAAGAAGAGGAATGAACCTGCTCATCCCATCAACGATTACAGCTCCCTCCTTATCTTTTAAATCTTTATACATCCATCATTATTCCTTATTGAGGCAGCCAATTTGCTATCATCTCCAAACTTGGAAACCTTACATTTAAGTCCCTGGTCTAAATATTTTATACATGTATGAGGAACAGCCCCTTGACCTAAGAAATCGTTACGGACCACAAACATGTCTCCTCATTTCCATTAATAAATACTTTTCATTGATTAACTATTATTATTATTATTATTATTATTATTATTATTATTATTATTATTATTATTATTATTATTATTATTATTATTATTATTATTATTATTATTATTATTGAGACTTAAGGAATCAAAAATTTTGATCGCTAAAATAATTTCGGGAGGTTGAACCCCCTGACCCTCCTGTCTACAGCCTTATATATATATATATATATATATATATATATATATATATATATATATATATATATATATATATATATATATATATATATATATATATATATATATATCTGGAGTTTAAATACAAATATATATATATATATATATATATATATATATATATATATATAGAGAGAGAGAGAGATTTTTTTAAAAAAAAAATTTTAAATAGTTTTTCAATTAATCGTCATCGTCATCGTCATCGTCATCGGCAAAAAATTTTCTCTACTCGTCATCGTCATGATCATCGAAAAAAATTTCATAATCCCATCACTAATATATATATATATATATATATATATATATAATATATATATATATATATATATATATAT
>JABUQX010132080.1:0-16466 GCA_015478945.1 Trachelipus rathkii
CCACTCTACTAGAGGGTATATACATAGGAAAACGTCCCCCCATTAATGGTTCTCACGTCTGAGCTCGAGCCCCACTAGTAGTGCCGTATATATAAGCAATAAATATTTAATAGGATAAATGATCTAATTTAAATTTAATCGTATGTAAAACCAATAAAGAGTCTCATATTATAATTGAGATACCTTTACTAATCATAATTACTATTATATTATATAATCAATAATTTTTATTTTATTAATTGATTGATTATTATTTAATACATTTTCTTATGTGAATAAAATTTATATACCAGTAATATATACATTCCACAAAATATGTTTCCTTATTTATCGCTTGAGGTAGCTATTTGAGTTAAGTATTATTTTAGAAGATATATTATATAATATATATATATATATATATTATTATATATATATATAATATATATATTATATTATATAGTAATAAGTAATATATATTATTTAATAGTTATTATAATATATATATATATTATATATATATATATATATATTACTATATATAGAAACTAATATATATATAATATATATATATATTATTATAATATAATTAATATTATTTATTTTATTTTCTTTATTTATTTTTTATATTGTTTTATATACATTCCAGGATCATCAGCACTAAAATAGGACCAGCATTCCAGCAATGTATATTTACCCGGTTTACTGTATGAGTGCATTTTATGTTCAAGTAGTATTTTTTTTAGAGATTAATCATAATGACGGGGACAATGGAAATGTATCTGTCACATTTATGAATATTAAAAACAGCAATGGAAACACGAAAGTAATGAATTAATATACATCTAACACAAATAATAATACGCATACATAATATATTAATATATTATATTAATATATATAGTATTATATTATATTATATAAATATTATAGATATATATATATATATATATTATATATATTATTATATTATAATATTAATTATATATTATATATATTAAATATTAATATATACTATTTATATATATATTAATATTATATATAAATATATATTATATAATATATATATATATATATAATTATATATATATATATATATATTATATATGTATATTTAATATATAATATATATATTGATATATATAATATATATAGCCAGCCTCTAGAAGAGCCACAATCACTCATATCTGCTAAAAACAACAACAAGCTACCGAAGGGAAAAGTGAGAATACTATAATTTAGCTAGTAGAATCTGATGACAAAATTTTACCGAGAGGTAAACTTGTTAAAAAAACAACAAAAAAAACTATTATATCCCCCCGAAAACTACAAAAGCTACAAGGGAAATGAAATACATTTTTGGAATCCTTGTAAAATTTTTTGGTTTATGAAAAAAATGTAAAGAGAAATAAATAAAAAAAAAAAAATAAAAAAAAAAAAATAAAAATATCATAAATTTGCCTAATTTTATTTTCGCTCGTGATATATATATGTATATAGTAAATATATATATATATTAATATATATATATTATACGTATATATATATATAGTTATATCAAAATTATATAATATGATATAATATAGTATATATTATATATATATATATATATTTATATTGTAAAATTAATAATAATAATAGTAGCAAAATTTAGGGGGAGCCTCGAAGAGATGGGATGATATGCCAGCAGATCGGTGAGAGTAGACGGTAGCGAGAAGTATTGCCAGAGAGCCTCCCCAAATACCAGACCATCCCCGGAGGGGGAGTGATAAATATAAGTCTTAAACCTCCGTATAGTATTCTCCCAGTAAGGCCCGATAAACCCCGTACTAACTTAACTATCGAGGTTTGAGTCGGTATTAATATAACCTTTAGGGTGTAATTCTCACTTTAAATTAAAAAAAGATAAAAATATTAATAGAAATTCTATTTATTTTATATAACGTAATTTATTATATATATATATAATCAATATAAATATATCTAAATAGGCTTCATATAATCATTAATTAACTTGATAATATATATAAATATTTAACAATAATTATTTTTTTTTTATTATAATTTATTTCTTTTATTATCAATTTTCTTTATCCTCAAAATTTTATATACATTGAAATTATCCTAATAAATGTATTCATCATTTTAGTTCGTACTAGTATAGCTATTAGTAGTTATATTTATATCATAACGGACCGATTTATTCAAATATTTTATATTATATATATTAGGTCTCTACTAATCACAGTCTTATTTATTTTAATATTTTATAACTCTTTTATTGGGTCATATATATTAACAAGGCATAGAGACTACACTTTTACATATTTAAAAATTTGGAGGCACTCACAAGGCCTCATTCACGCCACGCATAATATCCTTATCCTCTCCGAGAGTTGGAGTGCAGTGAGTATAGCTTTGATGATGATAGGTATTGTAGGCATACATTACTAGAGGCTAGTGACCTTATATATAAATTATAATAATATATATATAATTTATAATATTAAAATAATATTATTTAATTTTAATATATATATTATATATATAATAATATATATATAATTAATATATATATTATATATGATAGTATATATATATTATTATATATTAGATTATATTACAAATAAATGTTAATGTATATTATATATATAAGTATTAAATATATTTTACATATATTATTATTTGCTAAATAAATAATAATCTTATAAATAGAATATAATGAGAATCATTGTGCATTATAAAATTTCAGAGGTAATATATATTATATATGAAAGAATACATACATATATTCATGGAATTATACCGGATTAAAGAGGATATATTTAATAAAGTATATTTATATTTATGAGAGTGTATAATACTGCAATTCTGATCGGTATGAATATATACTAGCATACTATATATTAGAATAATACGTGACGCTCACCATCTATAAAAAAACAGTTAGGGGAATTAATATTATTTAGAATGAATTGGACTCTCACAGGTAAAGTTATGAAGTACGCCAGATGACTGGTACAAATCTGGCCAGCGCAGGAGGTTATTAGATCAAGGAGGAGCGTAGAGAGTAGTTGGTCTGGTACGAGGACTCAATTTTTCGGGTTGGAGACAATATTACTCAAGAGATATAAGATAATAGATATTATTCATAGATATATTGTAAATTATATGATAAGGCCTTGAAAGGATACTGCGGTATCCTTTAACAAGTTAAACTACCAGTAGCCTATTCCTGTGTTAGACATCTCTTTAATGAAAGTAACATCGGAATAAGAAGAATGGATATATTGTAACGGTAGTATTATTTATATTGAGAGTATGGTGTGATGCTTCCGAGATATCATTGAAAGTGTCAGAGAATTCTTTTATTCCACTTCTTAGAAACACTCAAGCATCTTATAAATTTCATATCACTCGAAAAATTTATTTAGTAATTTCAATATATCGCGTAAAATATATATATAGGAATATCGTATTCACTCTATTAGCTCATGTGAGTAAATATTACCTCTCATCTTATTGAACTTGATAATTATTGAATTATCTTATTAGTTTTTATTAATTTTTCTTATCTAGATTGAGTGAGCTGAGTGTAAGTATATTACATTAGTAACTAGTAGGCATCATTGCATTATTTTATTTAATAATTTTTGTTTGTCTTGGATGATGGATTTATATTGTATAATGCTTAGTGGTGTAACATCAATTTTATATGCTAGAAATCCTCATATACATCACTCTATGTTAACTAGAATGGCACTAGCTGAAATGTATTGATGAATTTGGCAGAGAGTCTCATTTATGTATATTATAGTAATGAAGATTATTTTCATTCTGCTCATACACTGATACATTACGTACACGTCGAGAGTAGTAACTTATCGTCACACTCACAGTCAAAAATGAATGCGACATTGAAACACCAAAAGCATCCAATCAAAGAGTCTCAGACTGATCCGGTAAGCAGGACTCGAGTCACGCTCATCTGTTAATACGTCAACAGATTCAGGAGTCTAACAAACAAGGTAAGTCTGCATATGAGGTAATCTGCCCATCTACACGTGTTAATGTCTGATCATCATATTCATCATTGTGTTTGTGCGTGCGTGTATCTCTGGGGATTGTGTATCGTCTACAATTACATTATGTTTCGCTGGCCTTTGTTACGTGATCACTACCGCAAGGATGTTTCATAGTAACTGTTTAAAATTGAAATGCACGACACTCTCCATCTTCCAAGTAAGAATTGTTTAGTGTGTTTTCTTCCTGTCACGAATCAGAGCGGGTGAGCTAGTTAAAATAAAAGATGATCATTAAAAGACACAAATATTAATAATAAAAATAGAAAAAAAAAATAATATATACGAATTAAAACTAATAGTCATGCGTCACTTTATATATATATATTAAATATTATATTATATATATATATATATTATAATATATATATATATATATATAACTATATTATATTAATATTTTATATATATATATATATAATATATAACTATTTAATTATAATTAATATACTATATATAATATATATATATATATATATATATATATAAATTATAATATATATATTATTAATTAATATATTATATATTATTAATATTATATATATATAAAATATATATAATATTATATATTTAATATTAATATTATGCTACAGCTCTACTAGAAGAGCCTCTACAATCTCAATATACTCAAAATACTAAATCAGTAGTCATTAACCGGGAAAAATGGAATATATATATTTATATACCATTGGTGGGAATCCTGGCAAAATTTTTACCTTTGATAACTGATAATAAATAAAAAAAAAAAAAAAAATAAAAATATAAAAAATAAAATAATATGCATTTAAAAAAAAAATAAAAATAGCTACAGGAAAATAAAATTAACTCAATTTTTGGAATCCTTTAGTTTAATAATTTGAGTTTAAGGAATAATATTAAAATAAAGAAAGAACTAAAAAAAATAATTAAACTATATAAAATAATTGAGGCTATTTATTTTGGTGAGGGGTGTACTGTGACATCGTATATATAAATATTAATTATTTGTAAGGTTTATATACACGGTCAATTTATGATAGTATATATATAGGTCATCGAGCGCGACGGGAACACAAGGGAGGGACGTTTACCATTACCCGTAAGATGAGGAGGGGCGGTAAGGTAACCCCCGCGTAACTCACCCAAATAACCAAAGAGCGAGGGGATTAATGTGAGACTCCTCTATATCCTACTAGTGAGGGGGAATATAGTCCTAACCCCCGTATAGTATTCCGCCGGATAGGATACGAGATAGACACAACGACTACTCTAATCTCAGAGTGAGCGTGTAATTATACCTGGGGTATTCCTTTAGTTAGAAAAAGCCAGATTTAATAGAAAAGTCTATTTATTTTAACGAGTAGGCCAATAAAAGGTCTCTAAAATAGGCTCTCTAATCAGTACATTTACTTATAATTATTAACAATAATTTATTTATTTTTTTTTATATTTTTGTTATCCATATTTTATTATGTGATATTTTACGAGGATTCCAAAAAATTGTATTTACCACTTTATATTCCTTTTCCCGATAGCTATTGTAGTTTTTGAGAGATTTTATTATTTTTATTATTTTTTACATATTTTTCGCACTAAAATTGGATCAGCCAGCTATTACAGCAATGTATTCTGTTTCACCGTAATGACTGTTGTATAGTTATTTGAGAATATATGGATGTGGAGCCTTCTAGTGGGCTGATATAATTATATATATATATAATATATAATATAATATATTCGCCGGTTAATAGTTCAACTAACTCACTGTATAATTATGAAAATATTACTCACTATTTTCCATAAGAACGGAATTATACTACTCTTAATATGATAATTTATTACTACCTATATGAAGAAATCACGGACCTAGGTGAGAGCGTGAAATAACCCTGTGCACCTCATTTTAACATGATGCAAATATATAAACTTATCTTGTAGATATTTGAAGTAAACAATTGTAATGTACTATATAATATTAAATATATACTAGATTAAAAAATTCTAATATTGCATAGAAATATAGTATAAGAAAATATATTTTTATATATTAATAATATATATTAATATATAATAGGCCAGTCACTTCTAGAAGAGTCCACAATCATATCTCAAATAACTTACAACTAGTCTGACCGGGAAAAGGAATACTTGTCTAGTGAATCTAATATATCCTTGGACAAAAATTTATTATACCTCATGGAAACTGTAAATAAAAAAAAATAAAAAAAAAAATAATAAAAAAAAAAAAAAAAAAAAAAATCATATCTTCGAAAACTACAAAAGCTACAGAAAAATGACAATCTCACATTATTTTGTGGAATGGGAACTCTTAAATTTTACGGTTAGGTAAAAAATGTAATAAAAAAGAAAATAAAATTATAACATAAAAATTGGCTATATTTTATTGAGGGAGGGGTGTTTAGTCTAAATATCTCATTGTAAATATATTATTGTAAAGGTATTACACTGCAGTCAAATTTAGTGGGCACGAGCCGACGTAGGGAACAACATGGGGGAACCATTTATCACCATAACCTACCGTTATTAATAGTGGAGTAGGGGCGGGAGAACCCGCGACACCTAAATACCAAAGTAAGCGGGGAGGTTCTCAGGGAGACCCTCCCCGGAGGTGAAGGGAATTAGTCCTACCCGTAGTTCCCGGAAGGCCGAGAGCTCACGACTTCTATGCCTAATGGGTAGCGAGTATATATATACTACCTTATGGTATTCCTTTAGTTTAAATAAAGCCAGATATTAATAGAAAAGTCTATATTTATTTTATAACGAGTACCAATAAAAGGTCCTTAATAATTAAAATATAAAAATCATATTAACTTAATATATTAACAATAATTTATTTATTTTTATATTATTTTATTTTTTTTATTTACATTATATTTCGATAATCACATAAACAGAATTTTACCAGAACTCCAAAAATGTATTCCTTTTCCGCTGTAGCTATTGTAGTTATTTATGAGATATAATTTATTTTTTTAATTTTATTTATATTTTTTTTATATTTTTTTTATTTTTTATTTATACATTTTCCCGCACACTAAAAATTATTATATAGGACGCTAGCTAATTCCAGCAAGTATTCCCTTATTCCGCATGATAGCTTGATTGAGTAGTTATTTTGATAGAATATGGATTTGTGGCTCATCTAGAGGCTGAACTCACATTAATATTATTATATATATATATATATATATATATATATATAAATATTATATTAATCATATATATTATTAATATATATATATTATATATATATAATATAGTATATATAATTAATATAATGTAAATATTATGAATAATGGGGTTAGATTATCACGGTATATATAGGTCACAATCATGATTTTATCCTTATGAATATATATCATCGAGCATGGCTTACTAGAAATACAAAAAGGAGTCTAAATATATTACAGAAAAGGGATTTTAATTTAAGTAATGAGTTTACAAACACATTCACATTAATGTCAATAACAATAATATAATATATATATATATATATATATATATATTGTGCTATTATTTTTAGGCTTTATATATGTACTTGTAATAACGGCAAATAATAATAGGCCCTTAACTGCAAGGCAATTATAAAGCGTCATTTGTGAGTTAGAATCCTAGAACGCATATAGAAATTTTTTCTAGGGGATACTTCGAGTGGAGAATAGATGTGTAAAGAGTCGGAGAGTGAAGTTGACTCATCATGTAGAGATGAATGGAGCGGAGTTTGTAGAGAGGATAATGTAAAATACCACTATCTATACCACTCTTAGAGAGATAGTTGCTTAGATAAATGTAGACTACAGTAGGACGAAGTTGATTATGGACAGCTCACGTGTGAGTCTATCAATTCTCCGTGTTTCTGCGGTGAGCACGAAAGATATACACGCTTTATCCTTTTTTTTCTAATTTAGGCTCTTCACAGAGTGTGCAAATGTATGGGAAGAGTAACCTTAAAAGTTAGTCTCCACTATAAATGTAGACTATAGTTTAATCGTTCCTTTGCAGAAAGGGGTACTAATTTATCCTTTTTGGGTAGTGTCAGATATGAGAAGGGGATTAGAAGTAGTAATGAAACAATCAAATATGCTAGAAAAAGGTATCGAAGTAATAAAACTTAAGAGATACAGTAGAAAAAATGAGAAGGAAATGAAGTCGTGACCTTGATTCATGTTGAGAAAGCTTTAACAAAATGAATAGAGTGAGAATATAAAGGGTTGTGATTTAATTGCTCTAGTATATTTCTTACTCAAGGAATATACAGAAAATCCTTAAATTATAGATTTTTACCATTTCAGAAAAATTCTCTTTGGCCATACTCTAATTTTGGATATACAATAATTGCCTGATGATAAGAGTTTAAGATAATTTCATCATATATTTATTAAATTTTATTACGTCTGAAGAAAACTCTCAATATGAGATCCCTAACAGTATTAATATAGTTATTATTAATAAATATTACTACTCTTGAAACTTACCTTTGTTAGAGTAATAAATTTAAATACAATAATAATATCCCTGAACAATAATATATATATATATAATTTGACAAATATATATAGCGTTCCCACACTGGAAAATTTGTCACTACATGTATAATAGTTATGTTAGGCAAGTATTAGAGCATTGTGTATAAGTTTGAGTAAATCTTTAGTATAATACTTGCCGAAGCTAAATCTGGATATGTGTGGAATATTATGGCAGGTATATACAGAAAGGAGACTCAGTATCATGTGAATATCCTCAAGGCCTACCGATAATGACCTAGACAAATGATCTACTAAAATAATATTGTTCTATAATTTATGTGAACCTCTCTATCGAATTAAAAGGTATAATTGTAATATAGAGGTAAAGAAAATTTTTTAATTACATCTACCCCGTAAATTATATTCATAAATTATATTTGACTTCAAAAAGCCACTGAGTATAGCAGGTGGCCACGAGTTCGATTATTAAAACAGAAATAAGGAAATTGTCACACTTAGTGATGTGACTAAGTATAGAATGACTCTAAAAAAAGGGATATAAATTTAAGAGCAATACTTTTGAAATAAAATTCATGCATGCCTTATATGGTAGGAGATATAAAAAATTAGCTCGATATAATACTATGCCTATAATATACACATACTTCACTGATGATAGCACTAATGGATGACGCTAAGGGTTTTCGCACGATTGGGGATAAGATCTAGGATTTTGAGTCCTCAAATGGGTTTTTTCAGAATATAACTCAACATATTGAAAAAATATATAACTGAAAATAAAACTCAAAATTATTGGTAGTTATTATTATATTTATCAATAAAATAATAAATTAATAGAAAAATAAGAAAATGTTTTTTTATTTTTTCAAAGAGTTAGATAATTAGTAGAGGGATTTCTCAATTAATAATACATTTATTCTACTATTATTATATAATTTATTATAATTTACTCATTCTAAAAAAAAAATTTATAAATTATCCTTAAAAAATTATTTATTTTGGTAGTTTCATTTATGGAGAATCACCTTTCATTTATTAAGAAATCTATTATTATTATAATTAATTTTGATTGGATTGTCGGTTATTTTGTACATCACAATGATACTCTGTTTACTATAAGATCAGTATTAGTAAAATCAAGATTATATGGCACTAATATATCGAGAATACAAATCACTTTATATCAATAGTGAGCAGAACTTGTTAGGACCAGCTTAAAAAAGATCTGAGCAGGAATATGCATAGAAGTTCTATTTGAGGCAATGAAGATTGTTTTGTTTGATGTTCGTTTATTTACCTAATAATTATTATCCACCAATTATTATTGAAGGACAAAATAAAAACCTGAATAAATTTCAACTTAATTTGGTGATGTTTTATAAAAATTTATTTAATATTTATAGATAAAATTAGAATAATCATGTTTTTTATATTAATCACAGTTTACTTTTTCAGATTTAAATCTTTTCTAAAACATATACATTTTCCTTTAAATTGTTAATTCTTTTAAAAATTTAATTATTCCCTAACAAATTATTTATCTTTGGTGTTTCATTTGGTGAGATGCACGCCTGTCATGTGCTCATTGTATAGGATATAATTTTGAGTATATTAGTTGACAAGGCCACTGTGGCTTGAGTGCTTTGCTTTTGAGTACTACTCACTCAAAAGGCCTATGTATTTTACTTTAGACTAGACTAAGATATATTAGGCCAAATTGTTCGTAGAACACCGCTTTCAATAGAGAAGTCAAGAACTTTGAGGTGGTACCAGCTTAAAAGATCTATGAGCAGAATATGCATAGAAATACCTATTTTAGGCTAGATAGATTGTTGTTTATTTGATGTTATATTAAGTAAATTAAAATTTTCCACCTACATATATTTGATAATAGGACTAAAAAAAAAACCTTTGAATATAATATAAACAATTCTTTAGTTTATTTTTTCTCACAAAAAATAATAATTATATGAAAAAATAATGAAAATGTTTTTTTATTTATTTATCAAAAAATGAGATAAGAACAAATCAAAACTGAACACCATATACATTATTCCTTATTAAAATATTTAAATTCATTTACAAAAAATATAAATTTAAGATTCACAACTAATAAATTATTAATTATTTTTGATGTTATTCATTTGTTAAAGTTTCCATTCGTTTATATATAAGAAATATATATTTTGACAAAGCTATGCTGGACTTTTGTAACATCCAAAGCCCTATCATGTTATCTTAGCTAAGACCAAGAATAATGGTCCATAGAAATTGTCGAGATACGCCCTATCAAATATAGAGGCAGAACATTGGTTGTGAGGACAGCTTAATATAATCTAATGAGCAGAATATGTCACAGAAATTCACTTTTATGTGGTAAAATGAGAGATTTGAGTTATATTTTGATGTTCGTTTATTCCATTATATTTTTTCTGCCGTATTCCATTTTTTATGCACGAACAAAAAAAAAAATCCTGAAATAGAGACACCTTTAGTATCGACTTCGAGATATATTTGATATCTCATAGATAAAAAAAATTTTTATTTGTATATTCTTATAATACATTTTAAATTTTTTTTATATATGAAAAATAGATTAATTTTGGAAAGTTAAAAACTGATAGTACATTTGTCCGCTCATTTATAATTTTAATTCATTCAAAGAATTATTAATTTCCAGTAATCAAAATTAATATATATATTTTCGGGGAGTGACTCCTTAATGGAATCATTCCTCATTTTATAAGAAATTTATTATATAATTTTGACTCACAAGTGTTGGCTCTGGACTATATCTCTCTGTAATACCAATTCAATCGCTCTTTCATAGTAGCTTAGGAGTACGCTGGATGATAGTCATAATATTTGGTCGAGTGAGACACGCATTAGTTCATTATGAGAGTGTACTAGAATCTTGGTGATCAAAGCTATAAAAGATATACTGCACGAAATATGCTATGAATTTTAGACGCGAGTGGGGTATTACCTCCTCTCTTTTAATTAAGGAGTATAGTTGAGGATAGGCCAAAGGTAAGGAGGATATCCCCCTTTATCGACAATATCGTCTTGTCACTACTAGCGGATTTCAAGAACAAGGTAAACATACCAAGCGGAAGACTTTGTTTTTTTAGGGAAATAATATCGTCTTAAAGATCTTTTCAAAGTGTCGTTTTTTTGTTTTTTTTGGAAACTGTAATTATTTTTTAATACTATATAATATAATAATATAAAATATAATAATAATAAATATAAATAAAATAATATAAAAAATATGAAAAATAATATAAATAGCACAAAAATAAAATATAAATAATATAATAATAATATAAAATAATAAAATTTAATAATTTAAAAATAATATAAAATAATATAAAAAATATAATATAAAATAATATAAAATGTCTTCGATACAAGAATTATCAATTAAGGCTATTACAACGAACACTGCAGTTCAGAACTCTTTGAGGATAACAGGTATAATTCCTCTTTCCATACAAACTAATCTTTTCTATTTTTAACCTCCCTGGCATAAAACTTAAACACTGTGTTCATTCATTTTTTGATTGGGATTTGGCCTCCCTGATTCTGTTGTTTCATATATATATATATATATATATATATATATATATATATATATATATATATATATATATATATATATATATATATATATATATATATATATATATAACTATATATATATATATATGTAATATATATATATATATATATATATATATATATATATATATAATATAATATATATATAAGTGTATTGCTGCCACCTGCGCGATGCCACCTTTCGATATGAAGGACTAGGATATTTGCTTTAAACCCCGGAATATAGTCTATATATATGTGATAAAGCTGATCACACAGGCGGTTTAGTGACCGTAGGTCCACCTAAAGGGTGCTGCTCCGAGCGTAGCCGCTACGCCGCGTTTATACCCTTTTGGCTTTCCAAACCCGAGATTGAGTTAAGCCTAACGGCTAATCATCGGCCCAGGTGTTCAATGCACGCGTGAGAGAAGCGCGCGTCGCGCTCGCGCGTGCGCATACACATACGCAATGTTATTATTATTATTATTACGTCGAAGATTCAATTTCCGAAGGAAATCGAATCGAGTCAATCCCTGTAAAGGGATCGTTTTTACACCTCCGACTTCGGATTCCGCCGCGGTTGCTTCTTCGCATCGGTTCTGACTCCGATTCCGATTGCCTGCCTGCCTCCACTCCGAACTTATCGTATCTTGCTAAAATTTGGAGGGTGGTTAGATGATGAGTAACACTCAGTGTATACGAGATTACGTCCCAGAAGGTGTCCCCCGAGGAGGGACCCCACTAAAAAATTAATTGATCGTATAAAGCTGATTTGGTAAGAGGATTCAGAGTTGAGTTTCTAGAAAGAGTTAGTATTGGAATTCAAGGAGTTGACTCCGGCACCGGTACTGGAGCCACTGCGGTGCCGAGTTTAATAAACATTCGTATAACAACAATGTTGGTGTCTTTATATATGTTATTGGGTCTATAGATTTCGAAAATAATGGTTTCAGAACCATCAAGAAAAAATAAATAAATAAATAAATAAATAAATAAATAAAATTTCTTATTCTTTTTATGTTATAACTTACAAATTTACGTTTTTACATACCCTAAATCGTGAAATCATAAATCAAACCACTATCCAACCACCCTCCTGTCCAGTCATGATCTATTGATGCATTGATCTGTAGACTATTTATAAAAATTGGAATTTTACTAAATTTGCCAAAAGTTTATTTCCTGGAAAAGATAAATCATTCTGACACTATCCACTCACCCTCCTGACCAGTTGTGATCTATTGATCTATTGATCTATTGATCTATTGATTAAGGTCAAATTTTTACTAAAATTGTAACGTTTTACATACCCTAAATCAGTAAATCAGTAAATCAAACCACCATCCAACCACCCTCCTGTCCAATCATGATCTATTGATCTATTGATCTATTGATCTATTGATCTATTGATCTATTGATTAAGGTCAAATTTTTTACTAAAATTGTCATGTTTTACATACCCTAAAGCAGTAAATCAGTAAATCAAACCACCATCCAACCATCCTCTGACCAGTTGTGATCAGCGATCTAATGATTCAGTCACATTTTGAGAGTATCATTTTGAATAAACATAACATAAAATCAAGTTCTTTATACAAAGATCAATCAATATATGTCAACGTAACAAAGTTTTCACATTAATAAAGCTAACATAGCATCAACTGAACTAAGAAAATAATGCACAAAGACAAACCTATCACAACTTACACACAAATAAACTGTTAACATTAACAAAGTTCCACACTTAACACCAGTAAAGCAACTAACATGGTATGCAAAACGTAACCTAATCTTACTTTTTCAAACATAACTCTAACATATTAACGTTAATCTTACACTAACACAGTAACATTTAACTAAAATTTCTCACAACATTGGTTAATTATACTGATCAACGAATATACTCTAACATAATAACTCTAACGAATAAAGCTAACATAGCATCAACTGAACTAAGAAAATAATGCACAAAGACAAACCTATCACAACTTACACACAAATAAACTGTTAACATTAACAAAGTTCCACACTTAACACCAGTAAAGCAACTAACATGGTATGCAAAACGTAACATAATCTTACCTTTTCAAGCATAACTCTAACATATTAACGTTAATCTTACACTAACACAGTAACATTTAACTAAAATTTATCAACATTGGTTAATTATCATACAGAGCAACGAAAGCTAACATAATAAAAGTTTCCACATTAATAAACTAACATATCAACTGGGCCCAACTAAGAAAATGAAAAAAATGCAGAACAAACTCTATCACATCTTAAACACAAATAAACTGTTAACATTAACAAAGTTCCACACAACACCAGTAAAGCAACTAACATGGTATGCAAAACGTAACCTATTCTTACTTTTTCAAGCATATCTCTAACATATTAACGTTAATCTTACACTAACACATAACATTTAGCTAAAATTTCTCACAACATTGGTTAATTATCATACTAATCAACGAATATACTCTAACATAATAAGGTTTCCACATCAATAAAGCTAACATGACGTAACATGAACTAAGAAAATAATGTACAAAGAACAACTTACACACGAATAAACTGTTAACATTAACAAAGTTCCAATGAGTTCTTTATATACTAACCACCGAATATATGCTAACATAACAATGTTTTCACATTAATAAAGCTAACAGCATCATATGAACTAGGAAAATAATGTACAACGACAAACCCAACACAACTTACACCCAAATAAACTGTTAACATTAACAAAGTTCCTCACTTAACCTGTAAAGTAACTAACTTTACATACAAAACGTAACCTGTTCATACTTTTGAAAAAGCATATCTCTAACATATTAACGTTAATCTTACATTGACACAGTAACATTTATAAAAAATGTGTCATAAGCATACCTAACCATCACAATACCTAACGAGTAAATACGAATAAAGTAAAGTTTTTAGACTTATCTCTTTTTAGACTCCGCCTCCTTTCAGAAAATACCAACTCTAAACATGAAAAATGATTTTATGCTTTAACTATTTGCATAAGGTGATGCAATACTTTTTATATTTGACCCTCTGGCAGGAATTTTAAACAGTAGCAGCAGTCGCCATTCGGTTTTACGGTCATCATAAATGACACATCGTTTGGGAATAACGAAACTCCCTCGTGAAGATATCAACAACAAGCGTAGAGATGCAGGGAGATGTCATATCAACACTGAGAAAAACTATCCTACTGAAGAAAATAGTGTATAAACATCCCTTAAATGTAATGAGATTCTTTCTTTCAACCAATCAGAAGAAAGTAAACAAGAATACGACGTACGAATGAACCATATCAGTTCAAAAGGGTATATATTCTCGTTCGACAACAACAACAACAACAATAACATAGTACAAAGATAAGTTCTTTGGATACTAACCAACGAATATATGATAATAACAAAGTTTTCCACATTAATAAAGCTAACATAGCATTACCAGAACTAAGAAAATAATGTACAACGACGAATCTAACACAACTACGCATGAATAAACTATTAACATTAACAAAAGTTCCACATAACACCTGTAAAGTAACTGACATTGCATGCATACAAAACGTAAGCTATTCATACTTTTACCAAACATATCTCCTAACATATTAACGTTAATTTTACATTGACACAGTAATATTGTAAGAATTTATCATAACCTTGTTTTAATTATCATACAGAACAGTGAAATTATGCTAACGTAACAAAGTTTCCATTGATAAAGCTAACATAACATAACCTAACTTAACCTATAATGTACAACGACAAACACAAAACCCCCCCCCCCCGCCCCAACCACTAACGACAACAAACTTTCACTTAACAACATTAAAAGTACACAACACTTCGTCAAAACGTAACCTATTCACACTTTCTCAAAGCATATCTCTGACATATCAATGTTTTTACATTAACATCGTAATATTTAACAAAGATTTAGCTAAACCTGTCTAATCATCATACTGACAAAAATATAATGCTGACGTAACAAATGTTTTACATCAACCTCACATTTAACAAAAAATTCATCATAATCTCGTCTAAATATCATAATCCCCAGCGAATAATCGCAAACATAACAAAGTTTTAACCAAACATAACAAAAAATAACAAAATTTTATCCTAACATGACATATAAAAATAAGTTCTTTGAGTAAAATGTCACAGTAAAACGTAATAATTTGAAACTTTGTTGTTGTTGTTGTTGTTGTTGTTGTTGTTGTTGTTGTTGTTGTTGTTGTTGTTGTATTTGTTGTTGTTGTTGTTGTTGTTGTTGTTGTTGCTGTTTTTGT
>JABUQX010132081.1:0-7500 GCA_015478945.1 Trachelipus rathkii
CTGGGCAAGTCCAACTTTACTCGTCCAGATCTGGCTTGCAGTGAGTCATATGAGCAGATACTGCAAGAGTGGAACTACCGAGGATATGAAACTCATAGGCATTATTGAGAAAAGTAAAAATGAGAATTGGGAGATACGGATTCAGAATCTCAAGGGAAATTTAAAGATTTTGTCTATACGGACGCGTCTATGAGGAAGGTGATTGATGAAGACCCGGGGAGTCCCCAAATTGGATATATTGTGAGCCTGGTAGATGAGTCAGGAAAAAGTAGTCCAATTTTTTGGAAATCAAAAATGGAGAAAAGGAAAGCAAGATCTACGATGGAAGCGGAGACTTTAGGTTTAATCGAAGGGATGGAAGCAGGTATCCTCATAAACGCTTGGTGGGAGGAGGTAATAGGGATTGAACCACTTGGCATCTGGATATACTCTGACTCTAAGACCTTGGTGGACGGAATACATTCCACGTCAAAAGTAAGCAATATGAGACTTCAAATAGATATTGCATATATCAAACAAGCTCTAGAAGAGGGTTTGATTAAAGATGTTCGATGGGTGGAAGCAAAGAAACAATTGACAGACCCACTGACAAAGGAGGGAGTGAAGATGGAGGGTTTGAGGAGACATGTGGAGGGAAGGAAGTGAAGTTGGAGAGGAGAAGGAGGTGGGAGGGAGGGAGAAATCCTGCATAATACTTGTTAATATTTATAGGAGGAAGAAGGAAGAAGAAGACGAAGAAGAAGAAGAAGAGGTTCATCGAGCAACACTCAGAGGATCGTGTTTAGTTTCCACCTAGTAGTGGAGTTCCCCTTCCCCTTTTTTCCCCTTTTTCTCTTATGTGACAGTGTTAAACTTAATATTTGTTTTTATTTTCTTTAGGTATACTTTAAGTATAAGGAACTGGACAAATTAGAGAATGCCCAAGAATGGGTTCTAATAAAAGTTATAAGTGTAAATTAATCAAGTAAAAGCTTTGCGTAGTAAAAGGGGCTAAACAAAGAAGGATCCGGAGTTGCATGCAACGACCATAAAAGAGAAACTTTTTTGGGTAGCCTCTTCCATAAACTTAATCATTAAATATTCATCTAACTAACTATTTAACGCAAAGTAATAATTAGATCCCCTAAACCCCATCCTAATCGACTTTCTACTTCGGTGAGTAGTATTACTCGGTTATCCGTAATATTAACAATACTCAATAACCAATCGGCATTGGGGGACGTAACAGAGTCACCCTACAAAGGATGGCCGAGGTTAAAGTCACCGAGGACCAACATGGGCGGTGGGAGACTCGTGAAAAAATCGACGAGGTCCTTCTTGATATATTTACAGCTGGGCGCCAGGTACACCGAGCACAGCGTAAGCGGCGCGTCCAGATGGATACGAGCTGCAACGGCATGGAGTGGAGAGGGGGAATGGGAGTAAATGGGAGACTCGTGAAGCAGGATCGCTGCCCCACCTCTGTCGCTGGCACCACGATTCAGGGAAATAAGGGTTCCCTAGTGCAGCGAAGGTTGCAAAGGACACGGTCACGAAGTTGCAATTCCTGTAAACAAACAGCCAAGGGCTGATGACAAGTAATCTCTTTAGTTCTTCGTAGTTAGCAAAGTATCCGCGGCAGTTCCATTGGATGAAACGTGCCATGAACGGGAAACAATCAATGGTCAGGACGATCCGTGACAATAGTCACGATGTTGTGGAGATGTGGCAGTCATCTCAGAGGATAAAGTCGGATGGTCCCGTGAGCCGTCGGACGACCCACCGACAGGAACCTCAAACCCGGAAGAGAGGGAAGGTCCCTGGCAGGGATATCAGTGGCCCCCTGTTTGAGAGGGCTCATAAGTCACACTCCACATTTCGAACATTTTCCCTAGCTTGCGCACCCCTGCCAGACTTTTTAGCAGGCTGGGAAGGGGGACGTCTCCCACCAGGAGGGTCCCCAACAGAGGCTGGGGAAGATGGTGACAAGTAGGAATGGTGTCAGAGGGAGTGAGATGAGATACATCGGAAGACGAGTGTATGGCATCCACCAGTGCAAAACTCGGAAGCAGTCGCGCTTGAAGGTAAACCAGAAGGCTCTGTCAGCAGGTCGAAGTCCAAGGGCGGAGGAGAAGAGGCAGGGGAAGGGAAGGCTCCTCCAACCTCCTGCGTCCACCAGCAACCAACCCACAACGCATCGACGCGGCGCCACGTCTACTCGAAGGAGACTGCGAGCGGGCGAGGTGTCAATCGACTACCTCCTCGGACCTCCCCTTGGGCGAGACAACAGTGGCACGTGACACACCCACGGAAGAGTAGTAGTCCGAAGAGTCCATCGTTTCATCCGAACAGTTTCAGAGTCGCGAATAATGCAAGCGAAGCGGGCTTAGGCGGCGTAAGTAGCAAATCAACAGAACCGGCAGAGGTCGGACCACTGACCCGATAACGGGCATGCGGGTTGTCAGCGCGGCGAGCCCGTTTAGGCAGTACAGAGACAGGTCCCCCAGTGCAAACGGGATCCTTCTGCTTCAAGAAGTCCGCGACCCGATATGCAAGCGAAGTACGGATGTCCTGTCAGGAAGATCCACCCTTGGACGGACTCTCGCAACGATAAGAGGGACTTGGTGTTTCCCCGGCGAAACAGAAGCAGGGCGTTTCCGGGAGACAGTACAGATATGCTCCGACGAGGCACATGGACGTTTGCCATCGACCTCAGAAGCGGAACATGTCGCAAAATCAGATAACCCCTTAAGGAGCAGCATGGACCTCAACAAGGAGAGGAGCATGAGAAAGGGTGGTGTGAGTCGGCGAAGTGGTCCGGCGGACCATTTTGGGAGAGTTGGGAGGACAATTGTCCAGAGGCACAGGAACCACCGAAGCAGGTAATCCGGTAACCGGCACGGAAGGCCGAACGGTCGAACGTGAAAGCGGAACAAGTTCCGATGACACAACGAACGGGGACGATGGGCAACGGCAGAGGCAATAGCAGATGGAGTGGACGTTGCAGCAGCATAAGAAAGAGGAAGATGAGTCAGCTTCTCCTTCGCCCGGCGGGTAGCCTCTCGACGGTCATACTTATGAATGTGAATGGCGCACTGCTCCAGGATTTCCTTCTCCAAGGCAAAAAAGGGGCAGTGGACAGAGGAGGCTGGGTGTGGCCCCTTGCAGTTAGGACAACAAGGGGGTTCTCTGTCACAGTTCGAGTGGAGAGAACTGCCACATGTCGGACATATGGGCTGGCGAGACCGACAATATTTCTGGGGGTGACCAAATTTATGGCACTTGAAACATCTTCTCGGGAAGGGCACATAAGTCCGAACCGTGTGCATGGTAAAACCAAGTTTTACCTTGGATGGAGGGAAAGGCACAGAGAAGGTAAGTAAAAGACGAGGGTTCGTCGTGGAGGAAACCGATAAACGTCGGTGATAGGCACGTGGTGATTCTGTAAGTGAGTAAGGATGTCATTCGAAGCATCGGAACAGAACTCCGGCGCATATATGGTACCCTTCGACGTGTTACGGACATCGTCAGGTTTAGAAAGACGGGAATCTTCCCCAGGTGGGGATAGGGAAGCAAGGACGTTGCTCTGGGTACGAGAGGCAGCAACCAAGAAGGAACCGTTCCTCATTGGCGTAGCCAGTATGTGGCTCAGTAGTTTGAAGTGCAGCTTCCAAAGCATCGCTAAGGATGAGCTGGCTTACACAGAAGTCAGGGGACGAGATGACGTCGAATGTAAATACAAAAATAAAGCGGCTAGAATCAAGACCCAGGACCCCCGGAGAGGTCGGAAAACGTCGGTGGTGGTGGATTCATGGTGTCTAGGAACGGGACCTGCTGACGCCAGGGGCCCCTGAGACGGCCGACGTAAGGTTTGAGAGATAGGGACATTATGAGAGGCCACAACAGCTCACCTGGTCTAGACGGGGAAGTCCTCGAAACGGGACCGGAATGGAAGACCAATGGGGTTGGTGGTGCAGTACCAACCATTTCATCAACAAGGGCATCAAAGCCCCTATTGGTCGCTGGTCTGGAAACAGCCAGGGAGGGGTCGGGTTGGGGGCCCGACAGATGGTGATTACCGCCTTTCTTAAAAACGTTTATCTTCTTTTTAGCTTTACCCATAAGAAATAAATACTCCTGGAAAACATCATCTCCGCAATAAAAAAACACAAATGACGAATAAAAGCATAAATCCCGGGAGCGTAGCCACATCAACCGCGCCCATCATAGGCCCAGAGCATAACGCCTCCCACCTAGAAACCCCACCCCGTAGGGTGGGCCATGGGTGTGGCCTCGGGAGAGCTCCCCGGAACCCGCGTCCAGTCCCTCAGATGGAAAATAAAACCCGCGCACCACACAAATAAGACGCGAAGCCCAAGATTATGCACCCAAGTGCAGGACAGCCTCCTCACTGGTTAGGCAAGGTTCGGGACCCCTACAATAGGCGGCCCGGAGAAAGGCCAACCTGTTTTTAACCTGTACCCTCACCCACGTAGGAAGGAGGGCAAGATGGACATATGACACACACAGAGACAACAGCCCGGTAGCCACCAGGAATCAGGGGAATGGGGAGACCCTCAGAAGAGAGATCAAGAATACGTAGGGTAGTACGTACAGAAACCGAGGAGAAGGGATATAAACAGGGGAAGGGACAGCAAAATGAACAGGATAAGAACAATAAAATAATAATAATAATAATAATAATAATAATAATAATAATAATAATAACAATAATAAAAATATTAATAATAATAATAATAATAATAATAATAATAAAAACAAGAATAATAATAATAAAAATAATAATAACAATAATGAGGGAGGGGAGTAAACAAAAAAAAAAAGAAGTGGCACTTCGCAGACACAAAAGTGTCTGTGCCCCCCTCTCTCGACGGCAACGAGGCCACCTTCGTGAAGGGGATAATAATAATAATAATAATAATAATAATAATAATAATAATAATAATAATAATAATAATAATAATAATAATAATAATAATAATAATAATAATAATAATAATAATAATAATAATAATAATAATGAAGCAGTTAACTTGTTTATAACTCAAGCAAAAGGTAATAAATTTAAATTAGCAAACCTTTAAGTGGTGAGCACAAGATTCCTTCTCAATCATCATTTGATTTTCGGTTTTTATGAAATCTTTGTTAACCATTTCTATGCCTAACATGGATTCATTCTCCAATACTCTCAATGCCGACTTTATAGTTGGCTTTTCATCTAACTCTTCCTTTTTAATGCCTTCTGCTAAAGTTAAGTCAGCTTCATCGTTAGTTAAGATCTAAAATAAAAATAAAAGACTTGATTTTAAAGTTTACTGGAATGTAATACATCCAAAATTCAAGCCAAAGTGTGCAAATATTCATAAAGACAAAAAATTAAGTTTGAAGACCAACTAGACAATCAAAAAAGTTAGGAAATGGCATTGATCAAGGAGCAAGTCTGGATTTGGATAGTAACTAAATACTAAAAAAAATTACATTATCAGGTGTTGAGAAAAAAAATTGGTGAGGAAATTAGAAGGAAACCAAATAGAGGGAGAAAGGAGTCTAAGAAATCTGGGAGAAGCGTTAAGAGAATTTAGGACAGGACAGATGGGATGGATTATAAAAATAACTGTTAAATGAACAAGTCATTATCATTTCAAGACAATGAATTTTTTTTTTTTTTTTGGAAATTTTAAAATTATTTAAATCTTTTAATTTAATTATTATTATTATGATTATTATTATTATTATGATTATGATTATTATTATTATTATTATTATTTTTTTATTATTATTATTATTATTATTATTATTATTATTATTATTATTATTATTATTAAATGAAGCTTTAACTCTATGACTCTTAATTAAAACATTTTTTTCAAAATTTTTAGAATCGTATGTTTTGTAAAACAATTTTATCAAAATTCAAATTACTGTATTTTAAAAAGTATTAATTTTTATCAATTGGCACAAATATATATATGTGAACTTTACCCTTCGCAAGCACATAAAGACTGTCAAAACATTTTAAGTTAATAACTAAATTTGTAATATTTTAGAAAATATTTTGTGGGGCAAATGTGTCCACAACATGGGGTAAATGTAGCCATGTTTGGTAATGGGGTTGCTATGTAAAAACAATCATTCTTGTATAATTTTGATTTTAATAGATCTCGAAAATGTAGCTTAAGATATTATCAAACTTTTGTCATTACAAAATTGTATCAAATGTAATATTTTTTTTACATCTATAATACTACATAGTTATGTTACAATAAGCTTCAGTAAAATTAAATTTTCAATTTTTTGTCAGGAAAATGGTCCGCAATTACAAGAAAAAGAGCAATTCTATCCTCAATTACAACGAGGATGACATGGTTTGGGCTTTGCTGGAAATCCAAGATGGTAAATCTATATGAGGTTGCAATTCAGAAACAAATTCCAAGGGCAACCATACAAAGTATGGTTGAAAAGTAGGTCGCAATCCCCTAGAAAAAATGGAAAGAAGTCTGCTCTTCTTAGAAATGAAGAGATGGACCTTGCTTTAAATCTTTCAACACTGGGCGATTATGGTTTGGCATTTGACATACAGCAATTGCAAGATTTTGTCAAGTAGCTACTACCTTGATAATGCAGGTAGGAGTGTTGCTGTATTTACAGACAATAAACTAGGAATTGAGTGTGTGAGGGGCTTTTTAAAGAGGCAAGAAGAAATTTTGACAAAACGTATGTGTCAAAATATCACTAGAAAAAGAGCAGCTGTAAGTGAGGAAGCGTTTCAAGAATACTTTCAGCAACTTTAGATCACTAAAGAATGTTCCACCCCAAAACATCGTCAATTATAATGAAACCAATGTAACCGATGATCCGAAGGGGAAAGTACAAATATTTAGGAGGTTTGTTTTTCTAAGACAAACAGAAGTAAAGTATTAAGATATGGATTATAGAAGAAATAAACAAACTTCATCACTTAGAAAAAGATTTTGATCCCTACTTCAAGAGATTAGTGAAGATTCAAATCATTCTAGTGATTCTACTAGGTCATCATCTAGTTGTAAAAGGAGTAAAATTGATGATGATCTCTTTTCCCTTTGTTTCAAAGAAATAAAAAAAGAAAAATGTCGAAAAACGGGTAAAAGACTGCAAAACAGCCGCAAACTCTGATATTGCTGATGAAGTTGAGCAATATGCGAAGAAACCCATAGCAGACAGGAAACAAACTCCACTTGAAATCAGGAAACAAAGATTCCTTTCCAGTTCCGAAAACACTTGTTCCTAAATTCTAAACTGTTGGCAACATCCGCCTGCATCTTCAGCTTATTCTGAGACAATTTTTTCAGAGCAAAGAAATATTTTAGAAGAAAAAAATTCTTTACTACCCAAAAGTGGGGAAATACTTCTTTACATAAATCATAATGCAAACAAAATAAATGTCTTGATTAATTGATTAGTTCGATATCTAAAAATTTAATATATATATATATATATATATATATATATATATATATATAT
>JABUQX010132081.1:17500-22500 GCA_015478945.1 Trachelipus rathkii
TATATATATATTATAATATATATATATATATATTTATATATATAGTAATACTATATATATATAGTATTATATATATATAGTATATATATATATATATATATATATATATATAGTATATATATATATATATATATATATATATATATATATATATATGATATGTATAATATATATTATATCTACTATATATATATATATAATATATAATATATACTTATATATATATATATAATATAGTATATATAATATATATATATATATATATATATATATATATTTTATTGTTATTACCACTATAATCGTAGTTCAATATTTACTTTTTATTTTCACCCTGGAGAAGTTATAATATCAACATTGTTGCGTATTAGCTGTCATTTGGACGATTTGGAGGTTCAAAAGCGTTACATAATTTTTTGAATAATTTTATTGCACATTGTTAATTTTATCACAGTTGAATTTAAGTTAAAATTTATACTTAAGATTTAAAACACCATGACATAAGGTATTGATAATTAAAACCTATGAACGCATTCGAATAGCTTTCGTCTTTGCAGACCTCTTTCGGTTCAAGCGTTCTTAAAACTAAAAATTATTTGATGAACAATTTTGGAAGCAAATTGAAATTTCTGGGAATGACAACATAGTCCCACATCCATGGCAACCAGACGTCTGGCAACCAGTGTACATTCCTAATGTTTTGGTAGTTGTAATACTAGTAATACATTAACATTTTAAAAATTTTATACAAACACATTGATTATAAATACATGTAAACCTTGTACCGTACATAGTTTTAAATTTTAAATATTAGTACATATTGATCAACAAGCATCTTTTATTAAACAGAGTCACAATATAAAACATTTGGATTTCAGACTTTTTATTAACAGTGAAATTTGTCTGGGGATTATATATTATATATTTATTGGGAAGTTCCATTTTTTATTTTTAAGTTGGACATATATTGGATCTGGTGGCATCTCCGACCCTTGAAAAAGTAGAGAAAAGTGCAGGAAATAAAAGAGGGATTAGTTTTTGATTTTTTTGTGAATGGTTTGGATTAGTTGAGAGTGTGTGTTAATTAGACTTTTTTGTAGATAGTCTATTTTACTTTCACCAGGATTAGTATTAAAGTTTTTTTGTGGATAATATGCAAAGGGATTCTATTAAATTTCTGAGATGAGTGTTTGAGGATTTGTGTGTAGGGATCATATTGTTTATATGTATTTTGTGATTCTGAGAGCAGTTAGAGCAGAGTTGTTGTTATCGTTAATTAAGTCATATTTATGCTGGTTTAGTCTCCGGTCAAAGTCGCTGGTCTCACCTATGTATATGCTTTGCAGTCATGGCAGGGTATTGTGTATATGCACTGTGTGGGGGTGGGGGTGGGTTTGGGGTGTGAAGGGATTGTTTAAGGGATATAACACATATTTGGTAAAAAAATTACTTACATTAATTTTAATATTTTTAAGGGAAGAATTTTAATTTTTATACTGTCAATTTTACAGTTTATTTATATTATATTAGCTATATGGCCTATATATATATATATATATATTATATATATATATTATATATATATATATAGTATATATATAATATATATATATATATATATATATATATATATATATATTATATATATAATATATATATATATATATATATATATTATATTCTATATTTTTTTCTTTATATGGGTCAAATCATTTTTTCCGTACCGCTGATGGCCGCCTCGATAATTTTTGAAAACTTTTTTATTTTGCATGGCGTTAATGTTATCCCTGGAAAGTTCAAAACCACCATTCGTTTTTGTAGATTTACTCTGGTTGTAACAAGGTGAGCCAAAATGTTTGACCAGGTGGAGCAAAATTTATCACTTAATAGAGGTAACATTTTAGGTCATATCTCCATATTGGTAATTCTTATACCAAATTTCATAGAGAGTGATTTGTTAGGGATACTTTAAGGTACATTTGGCCTTTCCTGTTTTTTTTGGGGAAAATAATATTTCACCATGAAAATGAATCCGAAAAATTGTGTTAAAAATCGAAGAAATTTCCATTTTCGTGGGTGTATTATTAAAAGAAGGAAAATAATTTAGCGATATAAAATTTTGTGTGATGATACATACTAAAGTAGGGTTTAACTTAAATCTTATTTGAAGTTTGGTAAATATTTTTAAAAAAATTTACAGGGTGTCCAAAAAATTTTTCGGAAATCGGTAACTTTGAACCTTAATATCTCTGATGGGGTAAGTGCTAAAAATCTGAAATTTTCATACATTATACTACTACCATAGATGTTCCTTCACCTGCAATATTGACTTTGGTATTTGCTTGTTTTAAGAAATACAGCCATTCAAAAATGCCAAAAAAAAATTTTTTTTAAGTTGTGTTATGATAGCATACGTAGGCCTACTCGTAATATAAAGTACCTATATTGTTAAAGTGTGTAAATATTATTATTATTATTAAAAATTATTAAAATTTATTGTCATAATTCTTTTTTTTTCAATTTTTTTATTTATTTATAAAAAAATGAAAATAAAATTCATAAATTTTGGAAAAAATTCACTGTTTTGGAAAATGTCAATAAAGATATAACTTAGAACTTGTTTTTTCTAGTCCAAATTCAATACCTATAACAATTATAAAAATATTTAACATTTTAAATTATAATTAAAAATTAGTTTGGACAAACAAAGAACGTAATAAATTTAATGTAAGGGCATGATCCAATTTTTGGGTTATTTGGCTGGGGCTGATCGCCAGTTTTCAGCCCGGCACCTAAAAAATGGACATAAAATTTCGGAATTTTCAAGCCGATTTTTGACTATAGTAAAACAGCCAAAATGTAGATTTTTTTTTTTTTCTAAAACGTTGTTTTTCCGGTGTTTTTCCTGTGACTTAGTCATTCTTTCAGAATTTTAAAATTTTTCAAAATCCATGTTTTTTGACTATTTTCATATCAACTTTCAGGATTATTTTGCGAAATGACTTCAAACTCGAAATTGCAAATAGATGGGTCCATTACGCTACAATAAATACGTATTACATTTTCGCTAATTTTTTAGTTTTGTGCTCAGAGTTGTCCAATTTCCAAAACCCATTTTCTTTTTAAATTTGAAAAGTGGAAAATTGACATATTTTTTTTTTTCTACCCCATGCCGATCAACATCAAAATTTTTTTTCGCAGGGCTTGTAATTAGTCGGGCAAGATGCTCTTTTTTTTACTTAGATAATTTCTTTGTATAATGCAATAGGTTTGGATTTGTTTCTTGGAACAAATTTTCAAAAAAAAATATAGTTTTTGAAAATTTTTAGAAAAATTTTCTATTGAGTATACAAAAAAATTATCTAAGTAAAAAAGATGCATCTTGGCCGACTATACAAGCCTGAAAATTTGATGTTGATCGATGGGTAGAAAAAAAAAATGTTAATTTTTTCACTTTTCAAATTCAAAAAAAAAATGGGTTTGGAAATTGGCAACGCTGAGCACAAAACTAAAAAAGTTGCGAAAATGGTAATACGTATTTATGGAGGTAATGAACCCATCTATGCATATTTCAAGTTTGAAAGTCATTTCGCAAAAAAATCTGAAAGTTGATAAGATGAAAATAGTCAAAAACATGGATTTTGAAAAAATTGAAAATTCCCAAAGTTATGACTACAGTCACAGAAAAACACCGGAAAACAAGGTTTTAGAAAAAAAAGCTACATTTGGTGTTTATATAGTCAAAATTCGGCCTGTAAATTCCGAATTTTATGTCATTTTTAGGTGGGGGCTGAAAACTGGGATCAGCCCAGCCAAAAACCCAAAAATTGGATCAAGTGCTCCTTATTAACTTTAAAATATTATTAGCGTCTGTGTTTGTCGCAAACTAATTTTAATTATAATTTAAAATTTTAAAGAATATTTTTATAATGTTATAGTATTAATTTATGGATAGGAAAACACAAGTCTAAGTTATATTTTATTGACATTTTCCAAACGTTAATTTTTTCCAAAATTATGAATTTTATTTTCATTGTTTTATGCTAAATAAAAATTGAAAAAAAAGAATTATGACAATAAATTTTAATAATTTTCTAATAATAATAATAATATTTACACACTTTAACAATATAGGTACTTTTATATTACGAGTAGGCCTACGTATGCTATCATAACACAACTTAAAAAAAAATTTTTTTTTGGCATTTTTTGAATGGCTGTATTTCTTAAAACAAGCAAATACCAAAGTCAATATTGCAGGTGAAGGAACATCTATGGTAGTAGTATAATGTGTGAAAATTTCAGATTTTTAGCACTTACCCCATCAGAGATATTAAGGTTCAAAGTTACGGATTTTCCGAAAAATTGATTTTTGGACACACTGTAAATTTTTTTAAAAACATTTACCAAACTTCAAATAAGATTTAAGTTAAACCCTACTTTAGTAAGTATTATCATCACACAAAATTTTATATCGTTAAATTTTTTCCTTCTTTTAATAATACCCCCACGAAAATGGAAATTTCTTCGATTTTTTAACACAATTTTTCGGATTCATTTTCATGGTGAATATTATTGTTCTTAAAGAGAAAAAACAGGAAAGGCTAAATGTACCTTAAAGTATCCCTAAATTACTCTCTATGAAATTTGGTATAAGAATTACCAATATGGAGATATGACTTAAAATGTTACCTCTATTAAGTGATAAATTTTGCTCCACCTGGTCAAACATTTTGGCTCACCCTGTTACAACCAGAGTAAATCTACAAAAACGAATGGTGGTTTTGAACTTGCCAGGGATAACATTAACGCCATGCAAAATATAAAAGTTTTAAAAAATTATCGAGCGGCCAACTTCCATTATTTTTGGTACGGAAAAAAATGATTGACCATATCTAATATATAAATAGCGTTGTAATGTATCGTTTAAAAATTCTGCAAATAACTTTAATATTATTTCAGAATTAGATTTTTTTCCATTATTTCTCTTGCTTGCTCTCACA
>JABUQX010132081.1:27500-39555 GCA_015478945.1 Trachelipus rathkii
GTAGTTCCTAAGAGCGAAAAGCCATAAATCGGTTTGATAGGAATGTATGTCGCCAGTAGACTTCGTGCAGCGAAAGAGCCGCTAACTGGCGATCGGAAAGTGAGTTGGTGTCCCGATGATTTCTAAGAGAAAGTTGGAGTTGAGAAGGGTTTCCAAAAGGATCGTTAGATAGGATATAGGCAAGTGAGAGGCTACAGGGGACGATAAGTTAGTAAGGATCAGAGCGGCTTCCTTTTTGTGATCGGAGTGAGGATTGGGACATGTGAGAGCTTCCTAGAAGCAGCTGAGGGGAGGGAAAGGTGCTAGTATTTGGAGACACTATAGAGAATATAGTTGCAGTTAAGTAGTGGGGCACGAAGAGATTAGCCCTTTCAGATGGAGAATAAAGCAAGCTAATGCAATTATCGAGATCAAATAAGAGAGTGAAGAGCAGATTTACAGAAGTTGCTAGAGATAAAAGATTTGTCCCTTTGTCAGTAGGGAGACCAAGGAGGTTAGCGCACTTTCCTTTGAGAAAGCGCAGCTTTAGCTAGCGTTGCGAACGAGTAGATCCCTGCAAAACTCGATTTCCGTGTACGCTAAATAGATAAATAGCGCGAGAGTTGAGTAGGGTAGAAACGAGAAATTTATCCACACTCGATAGGATATTCACTGTCTGCTAGCATCTGAAATGGGTCCAGGTAGGGAAATAAGCACGGATCAGAACCCCAATGGATTATAAAGAAAAGAAGAGTTTAGGTTTTAGAAGGAATGAATGAGGAAACAAGAAAAATTTATCTGAAGAAGAATGAACCTGCTCATCCCATCAACGATTACAGCTCCCTCCTTTTCTTTAAAATGTCCTTTATACATCCAAATGAAATTTAATCCTTATTGAGGTCATAGCTCTAATTTGCTATCATGCTGCAAAGTTGGAAACCTTACATTTAAATCCCTGGTTCTAATATTTTATGACATGTAAATGGAGGAACAAGCCACTTGACTAAGAAAATCGTTAAACGGACGCACAAACATGTATCCTCATTCCATTTAATAAATCATTTTCATTGATTAACTATTAATATTGATCTATTATTTTTATTATTATTATTATTATTATTACTAATTATTATTATTTATTGTATATGATTAATTGCATTATTATTATTATTATGTGATTATTATTATTATTATTACTATTGATGTATAGTTATTATTATTGAATTGTTATAATTGATTGAATTAGTTTTTATTATTATTAAGTATGATTAATTATTATTATTATTATTATTATTATTATTATTATTTATTATATTAATTATTATTATTATTGAAGACTTAAGGGTTATGCAATAAATTTGATCGCTAGAATAATTTCAGCGAGGTTTGAAGGAACCCCCTGACCGCTCCTGTCTACAGCCTTATAAATATATATATATGTATATTATATAATTGTATGATATATATATATATTATATATATATATATATATAATATAATATATATATATAATATATATATATATATATATAATATATAGATAATTGAATATAGTAGGTGACAGTAGTAGTATAATGGTATAGTATAATATATGTAGTGTATAGGTATATAATATAAATATATATATATATATATATGATATAAATACTATATATATATATTATTGTATATATAGATAGTATATATATAATATATAATATATATAGTATATATATATATAGTATATAGTATTATATTAGTGTTATATATATATATAGTATATAATATATAGTATATTAGAAAGGAGAAGAAGAGAGAGAGAGAGAGGAGAGGAAATTCCAAAAAATTTTTTTTTTCAATTAATCGTCATCGTCATCGTCCTCGTCATCGGTGAAATTTGCTCTAATCGTCATCGTCATCGTCATCGGGAAAATCGGCATATTTTTCCTCAACTAATATATTATAGTATATAATAGTAGTATATAATATATATTATATATATAATATATATTATATATAATATATATATATTACGGTATACATTAGCAACTTTGCCACTGGGGGTAACTTTGCCACCATTTTACCTAACCTAATTTTTCTCAAAAAAAAAAAAATTCTTAAATAGTAGGAATTTCATATTCTGGAATTAAATAATAGAGATATAAATGAACAAACTAACTTAATTTTACATAGAACAACATAATGATCCAATATTTTAAATATTACGCCTAAATATTTTTTAAAAACCCCAAAAATTTAAGGGTCACCAACTGCCCACCCCCCAAAAAACTGGTTAGTCAAAAAATTATTTTGCATTGTGTGTTTGTTTAAGGTACGTTAGTACACACTGCATACAGAAGGGGAAATGACTGTGAATAACAGTATTCAAGAAAATTGAAGAATTGTAAAAATAGTCACTTTTGGGGTAACTTTGCCATAGGGTGGTAAAGTAACCCCCACGTCTTTTTTGGTTATTTTTGAGTTTATTTAAATAAATGAATTGATAGTAATAATAATCACAGAAGTAGAGCTATGCTGGAACGGGGGGTTCCAGGAACCCCACTCTCTTTTCTGGGGTGTTTTCCAGGCCCTACCTGCGGGGGCTACTTTTCATGTCTGCTGTTTTGTTCTGGGGGGCTTCCCCCCAGGTTGCCCCCTATTCCTGTACATTCGCCATGTATGTGTGTGAGTGTATTTTAAGCCTAACCATATGCTACTGTTCTTTCATGACCGTTTTTCCCCCTACCTCCCTTTGTTCTCCCCCTATGCCCCTTCTTCTATCCTATGACGTCATCACTCAGAAGTGGATCAATGCTAGAACTGGGTTCCATGACCCCCTCAGCGTCTTTCCTGAGGCATTTTCCAGGCCCTCCCTGGTGTGAGCTACCTTCCTGGATACTTTTCATGTCTGGCGTTTTAACCTGGGGGGATGCACCCCAGGGGGTCCCTTATTCCTGTACATTCGCCATGTACGAGATCGCAACATTTAGGGTGGGAGAGTTTGATATCATCAATGTACCAAAGGAAAACAGTGAAACTACTGTTCCTTTCATAGACATAATCCAAGACAAGAAAGGTAAAAACAAAGACCTGGCATACCAGGTCCAGTTCTTGAAACCTATGAGTACCAAAAAGAAAATTTTTGAAGTCATTCCTGATGATATTCATTGGGTTTTGGCAAATATAATTTGCAAAATAAGATTACCCCATCCAATTTTAAATGAATATGAAGAATGGGTGTTCCCTTCTTTCCCCTTTCCAGTTTAGATTGTAATTCTTAAGAAAAAGTTAGTAGTTTTAAGGAAAAAAATTAGTTTTAAATAAAAAAAAAAAGAAAAAAAAAAGGAAAAATATTAGTTTTAAGAAATTTTTATTGTTTAAAAAGGAAATATATAAGTTTCAAAATACTTGGGAACAAAGTCCCTTACTTTAATGTATAAAAAAACCTTGAAAAAAATGGGAAAAAATACCAGTGGGCAAAGTTGCCCCCGAAATTTTCACAAAAAAGGAGAAAAAATATATTTATGTCAAAGTTTTATGAAAATAATTTACTTGAAAATCTTTGAAAGACTCATGGCAAAGCTGCCCCACAATATAAAGTCCTTATCTAAAATTTAACCTATAGAAAATTACATATGAAATAAACGTGGCAAAGTAACCCCTACCTGTGGTCTAACTTTGCCACCCTCAAATTTGACCATATAAAAAAAAAGAAAAAAACATACTGAAGAATGCTTTTAGGTAAGTGAAGTACAAATGCAGATCTGTATTTTAAGTATTTAATATGTTAAAAAAATTAATAATTTTTTTTCATAGATTTATGCGGAAAAAAAAAAAGGTGGCAAAGTTGCCCCTGTTTAGCGGTATAATATATATATATATATATATATTATATATAATATATATATAGTATATATATAAATTTCCAGAAGTTGCGATTTTCGTTAGAATTTGTCACTGAATTGCCAAACCTTTTTTTCACAAATCTCCTCAGGGATTGATCTGTATAGATGATTATTGGGAAAACAATTTCACAAAAAACTGTTAAAACAAGATGGAATTTTAACATCCGAATTAAACATGGTTTTTGAGCATAGAGAGCCATTGTTAGAATGCTTTGAAAATATTCGAATGAAAGCAAACAACGAGGAACACAGAGATCAAGCAAGAGATTTTCAATTTATATTGGCTGATTCCTACTTTTTTGTATTTTGGCTCATCTCTTTATCGCCAATATATGCCCACACATAGATAGTTTCTTAATAATAAAAATTCAATCAGAAATGCAGACATAAATTCTTTATGAAAACAAGCTAAGAGTGAAATACAATTAGATTAGAAAGATTAAAACAGTGTGACCCATCATAATGAAAGTAATTGAAGGAACATATGATGTTTGTGAGTTGAAGAGATCGTTAAATGCTTTCAATTACTCTACGAATTTAAAAAAGCTGCTGAGCATGAAGTGTGTGACATAATAATATCCTTGGCCTAGGAGAGGGTTTTGTTTTAGTGATCATCTAGTATCAGCTTCACTTTTCGAGCGTGAACACTTAAAATTTTATAGAACCTCATTTCCAACAGTTGCATTTAAAAGACCTAGATAAACTGTTTATCCATTTTTTAACTCTTGAGACACAAATCTGAACTTGAGTTTATATATTCCTAGGAAAGAATTTTTTAACTTTTCGGAAAGGAGCTCTTGATTCTTTGTTACAACATACGCATATTTGGAGGTATTATACCTTAACTTTGGAAGCTTGTAACTCAAAAACTATACGTGATAGAAGAATTCTAAAATCATTTTCGGAATCTGCATTAAAGCTATGTATATGTTTCACCTAATTTTATTTTCGTTACGAAAATTTCCCAAATTTGTTGACGACAGTGTAATAGTACAATGTTGTGTATGAAATTTGTTCCATTGGGAGTCGTTTGAGTTGTTTTAAAAATATGCTATTGCAGTCATGGCAGGGTATTGTGTATATGCACTGTGTGGGGTTGGGTGTGGGTTTGGGGGGGTGAAGAGATTGTTTAAGGGATATAGCTTTTGAGGGGTGAGAATGATGTGTTGAGGTATGTGTTTTTTTATGTTATGCGTGTTAGTGGTGGGTATAGGAAGATAAGTTTTTTTGGTAGTAATGTTATTTGTAGTTGTGTTGCAATTATAATATTTGTTTTTAGCTTTGTGGAAGGATTTGTTTATAATGTGAGTAAGATATTGTAGTTTTTTGAAGGTGTTACGTATGAAGTTTGTTTCATTGTTGATGTGTTGTGGTGAGCAAAGACGGAAGGCTCTTAAGTATAGGGATGTGAGTGTAGCTATTTTTATTGTAGTGGAGTGGGTGGAGAACCAGTGTATGTAGGAAGAAGTGGAGGTGGGTTTTCTGTATATCGAGAAGTTTAGGTAGAGAGAATTTTGCCAAGAGATGAGAGTGTCGAGATAAGGTAAGGTGGAATTGTTAGGAAGTTCAAGTGTGTATTTTATGGATGGGTGTATATTGTTTATGTGTTGGAGGATATGTTTTGGGTCTGTGTTGTGTGGAAGAGCAATGAAAATGTAGTCAACGTACCTTAACCAGGTTGCGTTGTGTAGAAGGGGGTGTGAGAGTATGAAGTTGTGTTCTGTAAGTTCCATGTAGATGTTGATGAGTATGGAAGACAGAGAAGAACCCATACGTAAGCCTTGTTTTTGAAGGAAGAAAGAGTCGTGAAATTGAAAGAAGCTATGTTTAAGAGTGAGTTGAATAAGTTCTTGTAGTAGGGGGAAGGGGTAAGATAGTTGTATGTTGTGTGTATGTTTGAAGTAAGTTTAGGGTTGTGTCTACGGGGACGGAGGTGAATAGGGAACATACATCAAAACTGTAGAAATTGTGGGTGCAAGGATTTAGATGTTGTGCTTTTTGGATAAAGTCAGTGCTGTTTTTTAAGTGTGTGTGAGAAATGTTGTTTATTAAGGGTTTGAGTTGTGTGGCAATCCAAGCTGAGAGTTTATATGTAGGGCAATTTGTATTTGAAATGATGGGATGGAGAGGATTGTTTTGCTTGTGAATTTTGGGTATGCCGTAGAATTGAGCTAAATTATTCGTATAAGATTTTAGGTTAGTGTGTAGTTGGGGGTAATCTTTGCAAATGGCTTTTAATTCTTTATTGAAATTTAATTGTGATTTTTTAAGGGGATTGTTGTTTTGGCGAATGTATGTGTTGGTATCAGAAAGTAAGGTTTGGCATTTGGAAATGTAGTCGGTTGTGTTTAATATTACAATGTTGTTTCCTTTGTCTGTGTGTGATATAGTTATGTGTTTGTTTTTTTGTAGGTTATGTAGTGCTTGATGGAAGATGTCGGGTATTTGTTTACTTTGTATTTCATTTTGTATGTGTGACAGTAGGTAACTCTTTTGAGGATGTCTGTGTTACAGTCACTTAGTTTGTAATTTTTTGTCCATATGTTTTCTGTCACACATACTCTTTCTTCCTTCAAAAACAAGGCTTGAGTATGGGTTCTCCTCTGTCTCCCATACTCAGCAACATCTACATGGAACTCACAGAACACAACTTCATACTCTCACACCCCCTTCTACACAATGCAACCTGGTTAAGGTACGTAGACAACATTTTCATTGCTCTTCCACACAACACAGACCCAAAACATATCCTCCAACACATAAACAATATACACCCATCCATAAAATACACACTTGAACTTCCTAACAATTCCACCTTACTTTATCTTGACACACTCATCTCTTGGCAAAATTCTCTCTACCTAAACTTCTCGATATACAGAAAACCCATCTCCACTTCTTCCTACATACACTGGTTCTCCACCCACTCCACTACAATAAAAATAGCTACACTCACATCCCTATACTTAAGAGCCTTCCGTCTTTGCTCACCACAACACATCAACAATGAAACAAACTTCATACGTAACACCTTCAAAAAACTACAATATCCTACTCACATTATAAACAAATCCTTCCTCAAAGCTAAAAACAAATATTATAATTGCAACACCACCAAAAACAACACCACAACCAAAAAAACTTATCTTCCTATACCCACCACTAACACGCATAACATAAAAAAACACATACCTCAACACATCATTCTCACCCACTCAAATGCTATATTTCTTAAACAATCTCTTCACCCCCCCAAACCCACACCCAACCCCACACAGTGCATATACACAATACATTGCCATGACTGCAATAGCATATACATAGGTGAGACCAACGACTTTGACCGGAGACTATACCAGCATAAATATGACTTAATTAACGATAACAACAACTCCTCTGTCACTGCTCACCGTTCTTCTCAAAATCACAAAATACACATAAACAATATGACCCTTATACACAAATCCTCAAACACTCATCTCAGAAAATTAATAGAATCCCTTTGCATTTTATCCACAAAAAACTTTAATACTAATCCTGGTGAAAGTAAAATAGACTATCTACAAAAAAGTTTAATTAACACACACTCTCAACTAATCCAAACCATTCACCAAAAAATCAAAAACTAATCCCTCTTCTATTCCCTGCACTTTTCTCTACTTTATCAAGGGGTCGGAGATGCTACCAGATAATATATATGCATCCCTTAAAAATAAAAAACGGAATTTCCCAATAAATATATAATCCCCACACAAATTTCACCGTTAATAAAAAGTCTGAAATCCAAATGTTTTATATTGTGATTTAATAAAAGATGCTTGTTGATCAATATGTAACTAATGTTTAAAAATTTAAACTATGTACGGGAGCCAAAGTTTACATGTATTATATAATAATGTTGTTTGTAGAAAATTTTTTAAATGTTAATGATTACTTAGTATTACAACTAGCCAAAACATTAGGAATGGTACACTGGGTTGCCAGCAGTTTGTTGCCATGGATGTGGGAACTATGTTTGTCGATTCCCAGAATTTCTAATTTGTTCAAAATTGTTCAATACAAATAATCTCTTAGTTTTTAGAACGCTTTGAACTGAAAGAGGTCTGCAAAGACGAAAGCTATTTAAATGCGTTCATAGGTTTTAATTATCAATACCTTATGTCATGGTGTTTTAAATCTTAAGTATAAATTTTAACCTAAATTCAAATGTGATAAAGTTAACATTGTGCAATAAAATTATTCAAAAAATTATGTAACGCTTTTGAACCTCCAAATTGTCCAAATGAAAGCTAATATGCACAATGCTGTTAATATATATCTTCAACGCAAAGGGTGAAAATTAAAAGTATATATATATATTAGTATATATATATATATACTATAGTATATATATATATATATATATAAATATATAATATATATTATATATATAGTATATATTATATATACTATATATAGATATATATATATATATATATATATATTATATATTATATTATATATTATAATATATATATATATATATATATAGTATATATATATATATAATATATATATATATATATATAGTATATATATATATATATATAATTATATATATAAAGTATTAATATATATATATATATATATATATATATATATATATATTGTGGCGTCTGGTGCAGGAGGCTGCTAGCACCACTGAAGATTCCTAAGCAGCCTCCGGGATGAAACGCCACTTTATCGTGACAACGCTCACTCTCTTCAACATCTAATATTCTTCAATTGAAGGTGGTTATTTAACACCAGAACCTAACTCCTTCAAATTGGTGACCATCTGGAGTGACACGTGCCACTGGAGTGGGCACAACGAAGCACCATCAACCAGTATCCCATCTTCTCTCAAAGTTGCTCGCCATGGTAAGACATCTCGTGATGGTTGACACTCGCCCAAAGTGCTTCTTCCTGAAGAGTTTGTTTTACTACAATCGTTCAACGAACGTTACATCAATCAACTGCTTACCTCCCACACTGGTCAACCGATCAGCAACTTGATCACCAACAACCATTCAAAATCAAGTTTCTTCTGCTGGGCGCTACTCTGTTCGGTCATCCTGTGCCGCCTGTACTGTGCTTCTCACTGCAGGTGCGGACCAACTGCACGTAAGAGTACAGAGTGGTTGAAGCCTTCTCAGTGACCTTAATGTGTGCACACCACGCTCTCACCTGACAGCTACTCGCTCTACAACCGACGTCTCAGGGTTGGTGATTTTTTTGATTTTTTTAAAAAAATTCAAAAAAAAATCAAAAAATCATGTTTTTTTGATTTTTTTTATTTTTTTGATTTTTTTGATTTATTTGATTTTTTTGATTTTTAGGCACAAATTGCCTTTTTGAATAATTATTATTTTGATAAAATTTAGTAAATAATCCTATTATTACCTAATTAATAATAAGTTAGTAAAGTAATAATTATTAATTTTAGTTTAATTAAGTTATTTAAATTATATATATACCGTACATTGTATAATATCTGAGTAATCTAATTTTGTTTATTTCTCTATTGAAAATAATTTGAAACTACATTGATGAATTTGCTTATTATATAGATGAAATATACTTATCAATAATCAGGTGATAACTAGTAATAATTATTAATTTTAGAAAAAAATTTCCCTAAAAATCAATAAATAAAATCAATGATTTTTTTGATTTCTTTGATTTTTTTTTTTTTAGGCACAAATTGCCTTTTTTTATTATTTATTATTATTATTTATTATTATTATTATTATTATTATTATTATTATTATTATTATTATTATTATTATTATTATTATTATTATTATTATTATTTCATTATTATTTTATTATTATTAATGATAAAATTAGTAAATATCCTAATTATTGACTAATTATAACAAGTTTAGTAAAATTATAATTAATATATTTTTTTTTATTAAGTTTTTTTAAATTATATACATATACTGTATACTATCTGAGTTATTTAATTTTATTTATTTCTTTATTGAAAATGATTGGAAACTACATTGATGAATTTGCTTATTATATAGATGAAGTATACTTATCAATTAATCAGGTGATAACTTGGAATAATTATTAATTTTGAAAAAAAATTTGCCTAAAAAAAATCAAAAAATCTGCATGTTTTTGAAATTTTTTGATTTCTTTGATATTTTTAGGCCAAATTGCCTTTTATTATTATTTGTAAATTAGTAGAATAATCCAATTATTACCAAAGTTAAGTAATAAGTTTAGTAAGTACAATTATTATATTAGTTTAATTAATTAAGTTATTTAAATTAAATTATATAATTGTATAATATTATTGAGTAATCAATTTATTTTATTTCTATTGAAAAAATGATTTGAAAACACATTGATGAATTTGCTTATTATAAAGGTGAAATTATATTATATACTTATCGAATTATTTCAGTGATAACTAGTAATTAATTATTAATTTAGAAAAAAAATTTGCCTAAAAATCGAAAAATCAAAAAAAATAATATCAATGATTTTGATTTTTTTTGATTTTCTTTGATTTTTTCAGGCACAAAATTACCTTTTTAATTATTATTTTGATAAAATTAGTAAATAATTCTAATTATTACCTACTTTAATTAATAAGTTTAGGAGCATAATTATTTATTTTGCTCAATTAAGCTACGTTTAATTACATTAAATATACTTGTATAATATCTGATTCTCCAATAATATCCTTTTTCCCCTCCTTTTTTTTTCTTTTTATTGGGAAAAAAAAATAAAAAAAATGAATAAAATTTGAAACTACATTGATGAGTTTGCTTATTTTATATAGATGAAATATAAACTTATCATTAATCAGGTGATAACTTGTAGTAATAATTATTAATTAAGACGCATTAGATAAGCTTATATTAAGCGATTGTAAAACTAAAGAAAGATGTCCATGCTTTTTTCATTTTTTTATTTCTTGATTTTTTTGTACACAAATTACTTTTAATTATTATTTTTTATAAAAATTAGTTAAATATTTCTGTTTGAACAAATTTATTATAAGTTTTAGCAAATATAATTATTATTTGTTTAAATAAGTTATTTAAATTATAATATATATAACTGTATAATATCTAAGTAATCTAATTTTATTTATTTATTTATTGAAATTATTTTGTTGAAATTGATGAAAATTTGCCTTATTATATTAGATGAAATATATCTTATCATTAATATCCAGGTGTTGAACGCTAGTAATAATTTATTAATTTAGAAACAAATTTGCCTAAAAAAATCAAAAAAAATCAAAAAAGATCAAAAAATCATGATTTTTTCATAAAAAATCAAATTGATTTAATCAATGCCAACCCTCCGACGTCTCCTTCCAGGTTCGGAGAGAGCGGAGTGTGCTCGCAGCATTGTCACTGGGGAGGAAGTTCTGTGGCGTCTGGTGCAGGAGGCCGCTAGCACCACTGAAGATTCCTAAGCAGCCTCCGGGATGAAACGCCACTTTATCGTGAACAACGCTCACTCTTTTCAACATCTAATATTCTTCAATTGAAGGTGGTTATTCAATTACCAAGTTTATATTTTCAATAAATATATAAATCTATATATTATTATAATATATATTATATTATATACTATATATATTATATAATATATATATATAATATTATATATATATATATATATATATATATATATATATATATACGTAATATATATAATATATATATATATATATATATATATATATATATATATTATATAGTATATATATACTATTTATATATAGTATATATAGTGATTATCATATATATATATATATATACTATATTATATGAGGGTATAATATAATATATAAATATATATAATATTTATATATAATATATATATATATATATATATATATATATATATATATATATATTATATATATGGTATATATATACTATATATATATAATTATATATATAGTATATATAATATATATATATATATAGTATATATATATGAATATATATATATATATATATATGATATATATATATATATATATAATATATATATATATATATATATAATATATATTATTATATATAATATATAATATAATATATTTATATATTATATATATAAAGATAGTCACCTGAGATGTTTGCTGACAATGAGCAAAGTCCGAGATAATTTCTTCAGTTTTTATTTCAATTTCT
>JABUQX010132082.1:0-27500 GCA_015478945.1 Trachelipus rathkii
TTGGTATGCTTCGTTCAGATCAGATTTGGGTGTTTAACCGTTTTCGCATTTATCATTGAAACGCTTTCGCGTTTTCGTGCGCCACTTCATATATATATATATATATATATATATATATATATATATATATATATATATATATATATATATATATATATATATATATATATATATATATATATATATATATATATATATATATATTATAGAATAAGAATGTTATCTTACCAAAATTCGTGAATATCTGTTCTCGGCTTGTCAAAATATTCGAAAGGATGAATGCTTTATAGTTTACCAAAACGTTTTTGGCTCATTGCCATGAATTTATTAACCACTTCTTTCAGATCAAGAGTACGACATATTTCATTTTCAATGCTTAATAAAGCCAATGCACTTAGCCTTGTTTGTGTCATATTGTTCCTTAAAAAAGTTATTATTAACTTGAGCTTTGAAAACGACCTTTCAGCTGTTGCAGATGTTACTGGTAACGTCAAATACAACTGAACTGCTGTACACAAGTCTGGTAAGCTACTTGCTAAGCAGCTGTTTTATACGAATAAAAAGTTTGCTAAATCTTTAACAGTTACCATATTTTTCATTTTCACTTCTGTAGTCATTAATGATTTGAAGGTGATTAACTGTTCATAAACCGAAAGATAAATCTAAATCGTATTTTTCTACCAGTTTTGTAGCCTTTTCTTGCAACTTTTCATTTCGTAGCTCTGCTATTGCTGCAGGAGCAAGAAATGTTCATGCTAATAAAACGAGTAGTTATCTGTTCATTTAATATATCAAGAGATTTATTGAAAACCCTTATTCTAAAGGCTTTCAATGGGTCTTCAATTCTTTCATAAGATAAAAGCTCATCAAAAAATTTTTTTAATCTGTATTTGACGTATGGAAGTAATTTTTGCTTCAATGTTCCAATGATGTGCTAACTCCGTAGTTTCTCTCGTTACATCTTCAAATTTGTGCCTTAGCTCAGATAAGTTTGATTTTGCTTGTCCCAATAGGTAAGTTGCTTTCTGAAGATTTGTATTTGGACTTTGCAAAATTTTTGAGACAACATTGATGCTTTCCAATACTTTACTTTGAAACACAAGACAGAGAATAAACTCAAAATTTTCTAACTGCATCCTGAGACCAAGGGCTTCGTTTCTTTCACTTGACTTCTTACTCATAAATATCACCTGAGATAAGAACTGCGAAATACTTTTGAAATTGTTTTTTATTGCTAGTAAGGAATCATACTTAGATGACCACCTAGTTGGACACAATTTTTATTGTTTTTGTGATGCATTCGTTATTTGTTGAACAGCTGTTAATTCCTTGCCACCGAGCTGTAGTAGAACTGAAATACACATATACTTTTTCCAGTTTGTCATAAAAATTTTGAAGAGCCATTATATCTTTTACAGAATCATTAAGAATTAAATTTAAATTATGAGCTGCCCAATGAATGTATTCTGCATTTGGAACAATTTTCTACATACGAGCCTGAAGTCCTGAATATTTCCCTCGCATATTTGCTCCTCTATCATAGCTTTGACCTCTGCATTTTTCTAATTTAATGTTTTTGTTATCTAATACCTTAATTATTTGTTTTTTTCAAAGTTTCGGCATTGTTCTCTGTTATGTTATAAAAACTCACAAATTTTTCTTCAGGGGAGGTGCAACTATTTCTTAAGGGCACGCCCAATTTTCACCCCCTAAAAATGGACATAAAATTCGGAATTTTCAGCCGATTTTGACCCTATCAACACCAAACTGTAGCTTTTTTGGCCCTCTAAAACATTTTTTCGGATGTTTTTCTGTGACTGTAGTTATTCTTTCAGAATTTTCAATTTTTCAAAACCCATGTTTTTGACATTTTAAGTATCCTTCCAAATTTTTAAATGACTTCAAGCTTGAAATATGCATAGATAGGTCCATTACCTACAAATAGTCAAAGAGGATTTTTCGATTTTTTGAATTTTGTGCTCAGCGTTGTCCAATTTCCAAACCCACTTTTTTTTATTTTGAAGTGAAAAATTGCGATAATTTATTTTCTGTTCGGGCAGAAGTAGATGGTACTAGGACTATGTAGTCGGGAGAGGAAGCGCATATTTTTACTTAAATGAATTTCTTTGTAATCTCTTAATAGTTTTTTGTTACTCTTGGAACAACTTTTGAAACCAATTTACTGTATCATTTTTTTCTTTATTTTCTTTTTATTTAATAAAAAAAATTATCATAAATATTTTTAGTATCTTGCCCGACTATACAAGCCCTGAAAATTTGATGTTGATCGGATGAGTAGAAAAAAATATATCGATTTTTCACTTTTTCTAAAATTCACATGTTTGAAAATGTGAAATGTGGGATATTTTTTTTTTTATGATTGTCCGATCAACATCAAACCTACAAGGCTTGTATAGTCAGGCGAGATACATCTTTTTATATATATATATATATATATGTATATATATATATATATATATATATATATATTCTCTCTCTCTTCCATTCTCAAACCCCCATTCCCTAAGTGCGACACACGTTCTAGACTTCAACCATATATATATATATATATATATATATATATACTCTCACTCTTTATATTTATATATGCTCATAGATATATATATATATATATATATATATATATATATATATATATATATATATATATATATATATATATGTATATGGAGGGGGGGGTGGGAGGGGGGGGCACTTGCCCCCAAATCTTTGCGAAATAAAAAATTATGGACCTTATATGTTTGCCAGACAACGTTTTTATGAAAATTAGTAGAAAATGAAAAAAATACATCAATCGATAGATAATGAAGTAGTAATAATTACTAATTACTAACGTTTTATATAATTTTTTCTCAAGTTTTAGTGTGTTTTCGTTTTCATATTGGCTTAAAGTCAACTAGCTTTGTGCTTTTATACAGCGGGATTCTTCTGACATTATTCTCCGCTAGAACTTTCAGTATGTCGATATAGCATTTGGCGGCTGCTAAAGCTGTTAAATCAATCACGGAAGGCGTACTCGTTGATATTCAGCTGCTGAACAACACATTGAAAAACAATTGCAGAAATAAAGAAATACTACAGCAATTTTGAGGACCATAACTTTCTGCTCTCTCTCTCTCTCTCTCTCCTCTCTCCTCTCTCCTCTCTCTTCTCTCTCTTAAATCCACCATATATAATATATATATATATATATATATATATATATATATATATATATATATATATATATATATATATACTATATATCATTGCATGCACTCTTTTCTGATTATTCTCACTGTGTTCACGTATAAAAGGTTCAAATCTAATCAAAATCAAGGTCTAAGGAAGTAAATTTCTTTTTCATTACTATATCAATCTTTCACTATCCTTTACCTTCCGGCTTCCACTAACCTAATTACACCTTAATTATATTTAGTAAGTACTATAAACTATAGGCATAATTACTTAAGAAAACCACTGATGAACATTTAACTTCGAAACAACCCATAAGATTAGATTCCTAATTTAATTTTTTATACATTTCGAAATGAATTGTCATTTTAATCTGCTTTTAAAATGACAATTCAATTCTTTCATTTGAGTAATCTATTTGGGCCTTGCCGAACGGATTTGTTAAACGTTCTTGGTTTCTCGTGCCTAAGGTTGCAAATTGCAACACGGCCTCTTTATTGAAATATGAAATATAAGCATAGTCCTAGAGTTGTGGCCCAGGGCTGAGGGGGACCTGTGAGGTCCCCAAGAAGTCCTCAAATTCATCAAGTAATCATCAAGTAATAGTCCTAGAGTCTATTCAAGTAAAAAATTGTTTATCCTGTACTTCCTAATACTTTTTGGTTTGATTTATTAAAATTTTTATGGGTAATTGTGGAGAGTAGCGTAATATTAAAACCGATTTTTTTTTTTTTAAATCGATGTTTCGGTGGTATGGGTATTTTATTTATAAATGATCGTGGCCTTAACATCACCAGTTAACAAATATTTTTTGTTTAAAACTTAGGGTAATTGTGGAGAATTCACCAGTCCAAAGTAGACGAAGACTATTAAGACTACAAACATTTAATATAAGAAAATTATTTTATGGGATTTTTTTTTTTTTTTTTTAATACAGATTTGCACATATTTTGTTTATATTTTGAATAAAAATAATAACACTCAGAAATCATAACAAATAGGCGTTTTTGTTTGTTTGTGTAGGGATGAAGAATCCCTGTCAAAATGCGTTTCCGATTTTGAATATGATAGGCTATATTGTTATCATTAATTTTTGATATTCTATTTTTCATTTCATGATTATCAATGATTCAATTTTATAGACAATGTAATTTATGGACTGATAAATTCTCCACAATTTCCAAAGTTTATATATAGCTACATACTAAAATTAATATAGGCTATATAAAAAAGTTGGTAATTGTTTACATTAAGGGTTCTTATTTCAATATTCAATTTTTTTTAAAATAAACTTTAAATGTATTAAAATTAGAACAGAACATGAGAAATAAAAACAGTAAGAAGCCACATGGGCCTATCGAGACTGTCCCAGTCAAGCCAATAGAACCAATCACTAAACATACTCATACAAATCCACAAAGCACCCGAGGACTTATCAATAACTTACATAGTATACACAAAATCTAAAACATGCTCATGCAAATCCACAGAGCACCCTAGGACTTGTCAATAACTGCATAGTATACACAAAGTCAATAGCTAAAAGAAAAATAAACTATAGCTAAAGTATATACTAACCATACTACAAGCTATACTTTATAAAAACATGTAGATTTAAACCTTAACAACTACTGCTATTGACAAACTAAGGAAATTATTTTATAGGGAATTTGCATGAACATGTTGTATGGTGATTGGTAATATTTAGGTGACTGGGACAGTCTCAATAGGTCCATGTTTCTTACTGTCTTTTTTATTTCTAATGTTCATTCCTAACTCCTTCAGCCTCTCAAAGCTCTTACCCGCAAATCCAGAAATCATCCTTGTTGCTTTACGCTGCCTCTCTCTAGCTTATCTATATCTTTCCTTAAATAAGGGGCCCACACTTGTGCACAATACTTTAATACCGGCCTAACATTTATACAGTTTACTTATAACTTCCCTGCTCTTGTAAATGACATTATGATTTATTATACCTAACATCTTATTAGCTTTATTCCTTACTTCCAAACACTGATTAGCTATTTTCAAATTACTGCTTATAATCACACTTAAATCTTTCTTGGTCCACAGGCTCAAGCCAATCCCTATTCATATCATTATTAAAACTTTTATTTGAGTAACATAGGTGAAGAACCTTATACTTTACTATTAAGAATTTATTTGCCTTATTTGCCCACCCAAGAAGTCTATGGAGATCAATTTGAATCTTTATATATCCATCACTATTCCTAACCTAGGTAGCCACTTTGGTATCATCTGTAAACTTAGAAACCTTACACTTAAATCCCTGATCTAAATCATTTATATAAATGTGGAATTATTGAACCTGGTGGGACACCACTCTTCACTATTTCCCATGATGACTTATTGGCATTTAATTGTACAGCTACTGTTTTCTATTCCACAAACACACTTTAATCCAACCATGTACCATTTCACCTATACCACATTATAATAACTTCTTCATCAGCCTTATGTGGGGGACCTTATCAAAAGCTTTGCTAAAGTCTAAATATATAATATCAACTGAATCTCCTCAGTCAATACAGTCATTAATGTATTCCATAAATTCTTAAAAGGTTTGTCTGACACAACCTGCCCTTTCTAAAACCATGTTGGGAGACATTTAATACCTTATCTTCCAAATATTTCTCTCTATGACCTTTCAATAACTTTTCCAGAACTTTTACAATCAGAGATGTTAAGCTAACTGGCCTATAATTTCCCAAATCTTCCTTAATACCTTTCTTATAAATAGGTATAACATATGCTGTTTTCCAGTTATCTGGTAGCTACCTCACTAAATGTTATAATTGCTTAAAAATCAGATACAGTGCCTTTACAATCCTCCGGAATTCTACTATTTATACCATCAGGACCTGCAGCTTTACCTGGGACAATATAGTCCAATAAAGATTTAATATCTTATTGCTCAAATTCAAATTTTGTTTGTCTATTACATGCATACCAGAACTATTAGTCTCCAAACTATTATCTAATCTTTCCTCAGTAAACATTGAAGCAAAATAAGCATTGAAAATGTTGACCAACTCCCTATCTGAACTCACTAAATTTTCATCAATTTTAATTGGACCAATTGTCCTATTCTTACTTTTAAATTTATAAAAGCTAAAAAAAATTTCTTCAGGTCATTATTATTATTCTCTCTCTTTGCCTTCCTTATTGACTGGTTAAGTTCATTTCTATTTTTTCTATAATTTTCTAAATCTTACCCCCTATTGATACCCTTGAATATTTTAAACCATCTACAATTTTCTCTCTTATCTTATCTCTTCTATCTATAGTGGCCCCTTTATTGAACAGTGTTGAACACAACTCTTCACTATTTCCCTATTTCCATTCAGAAATACATAGGCTAGTCTTTTAATCCAACCATGCACCACTCCATCTATTTCACATTGTGTTAACTTTTGCATCAGCCTTATGTGGGGCACCTTATAAAAAGCTTTGCTGAAGTCTAAATATATAACAACAACTGACTTATTTCGGATACAGTCTGTAATGCATTTCATAAATTCTAAAAGGTTTGTCTGATGTGATCTACCCTTTCTAAAATCATGCTGGGAGTCATACAATATCTTATCATCAAAACTTTTTTTTTTTTTCTATATAACTTTTCAGTAACTTTTCCAAAATTTTACAACCAGAGATGAGCTAACTGGCCTATAATTTCCCAAAATCTTCATACTACCTTTCTTATATTAATAAGGAGAAATTCAGTTTCAAATTCTACTTTATTAGCATGACAGATTTCACGATTAAGAAAAAATTTAAAGGAGACCTTACAGGCAAACGAGAAATAAATAAAACTGTTAAAAATATATTGAAAATCATAAAAATATTTTCCATTGGAAGTTTTTATTTAAAAATTGTTGCTGATATGATTAAAAATAATTAAATTAAGTTATTTTAACTATTTATATATATATATATATATATATATATATATATATATATATATATATATATATATATATATATATATATATATATATATATATATATATATATATATATTATCAAAAAAGTTTCTTTCACTTTTTTGATTGAAGCGGCTCATTTCGCCACCGGCCTATTAATTAGTTTTTTGGAACTAATCTTTAATTAAAAACATTATAAATTTATATTTACCTTAAATGTTCTGGTTTCTGATGTAGAAATAATCAAATAAATACTTTCCTGATTAGCTTCTCGGAGGTACCCCCTTGTCTTTGGAGATGATTTAAGAACGTTTAAGAACATTTAAGCACTTTTATTAAACAATGAGTCTTTTTAATTGTTATTAAAGGCAAACAGGAGAATTCAACTTTGAAAATGCTTCTTTTCAATATTAAGAACAACTTTATTCTTTTGAGTAACTTAAAATAATTAACTTTACTAATGACAGTTATAAAGTTTAATTTACAGGTTTTTCTTAGCCATGATCGTATAAACATTAAATAATAAGTTGCACAATACTGCATACAAACTTAATTATTAAAATGAACCACAACTTATTGTACTGTTAAGGAACACTAAATATTAGACGTGCTCACAAAGTAATTACTGACGGAATACTAATGAATATTCTATATTGTTGATCCTTACTGACCGCGATCTAGTTACGTCACCAGTGGCGGAGGAATTTTTACTGTAATATATAAGTCTTTATTGATGACTCATTTTACTGTTACTTAATACTGTGGTAAAAAATTTTAAATGACGTCATTTTTGTACATTTTATAATAAATTTTTCATACATTCCGGGCAGAGGATTGCTTCATAAATTAGAAGCAATACAATACCTTTCAATTTTACTTTATTTTTTACTATATTAACTGTGTGCTTGCGCTTCCTTTTTCTAAATTTTAAAAGATATATTTTTTTTTACTTTTCTTTTTTATTTAAAAACAACCTTAATTCTAACTTAAAATTACCCTATCACCCTAAATCTAACTTAAAATTACCTTAATTCTAAATTTACTTTATTATTACTAGAGGTCTGCAAGGTTATCTCTCATAAACTGCCTTTGTTTAAGGGCAGCTTTTCTCTGAGGTCTTATTAATGTAGAATTGGCATTATTATTATTATTATTATTATTAGAAGAGCCAGGTCTGTTGCTGTTGTCATCATGTACAGGTGTTACATTATTAACAAAACCTCCTGTATTTAATTCGAGGGGGTAAAGGTTACTGATGGAATGTAATCCTACTTCACCAGAACCGGTTTTTAATTTTACTGATCTGATGTTATTATCATGACCTATTATTACATCCAACACTCTGCCCAACTTCCAAAACGGCCGTGGTTTATTGCTGTCTTTTATAAGAACCACATCTCCCACCTTTACTTTATCTTCCCAAATACCCTGAAACAAGTGTCTAGACCGCTCCCGGAGACTTAGGAGATACTCCTCATGCCACAAACGCCTGAACTCTTCATAGAGTTCATTTTGCTTTATGAGGGTAGAATCCAGTACCTCCTTGTTGGGTGCACTGCCCATCTGATATTCTATTGTATCAAAATTACTTTTAAATATTAAATTACTGTTGTACATTACTTTCAAAAAACAATTGGGCGTTATTGCCTCCAACTCAGAGGTACCAGATCTATAGGTTAGGGGTCTGGAATTGATGGCATTTTCTATGTCAGACAGAGTGGTAAGAAGTTCAAAATAGGTTACTTTACTCTTTCCAACAGCTTTATACAGACACTGTTTCATAACCTTTATTAACCTTTCCCAATGGCTACCTTGCCATGGAGAAAAGAGGTTAATTTTCACATGTTTGATTTGATTTTTATCAAACTCCTCCTTGAAAGCATTGGTATTAAAGGACTCTTCTATTATTTTGCACCCTTTATTAAAATATAATGCATTGTCACTATATATATGTACGATGGTATACTAAATTTGTTACAGAACCTTTTAAATGCTAAAAGAAAATCAGATGTGTTCATGGAAGGTACCAGTTCTAAGTGTACAGCTCTGATGTTTAAACAAGTGAAAATTAAAATGTACATTTTCTCTAACTTTGAGGTGTTGTTTTTGACATATATATGAGAGGTGAAATCAATACCTGTGTGTTAGTAAGGTTTTATGAGATTCATGTGTGTTCTAGGTATGTCAGTGAAACGTGGGTACCTGTAAGAAAGAGCATTGTACTTCTTGCATGTAATGCAATCTAATAACACAGATCTTACTGCAGCTCTACCCTTAGGTATCCACACACCTTGATTTCTGATATAATTTAGAGTAGTACCAATGCCAAGGTGCTTTACTTGTTCATGGGCATATTTTATAAATAGCAATGTAAAGCCATGATTTCTACCCATTAAAATAGGATTAGCTTGTTCATAGCTAATAAGAAGAGCCTTATTAATCCTGCCCTTACTTCTTAAATAGCCTTTTTCATCAAGGAAAAGATTTAAGTTCAAAACTAAGGGAGGAATATCTGAATCTTTCAAGGAAGTTACTTTTACTTTCTGTTTATAATCTTTTAAAAATTTAATTTCATTATCAAAGGATTGAATTTGATTTATTTTTAGCCAATATCTTACAGACTTTTGCTGGTAATCTACATTTACTTTAATTTTACTAAGCCATTTAAAAATCCAGGCAGTGATTCTTAAGACTTTTTTTCTATAGCAGAATTTACTTAAATCTAAAATACTAATACATGTACCTTCTAATCTATTTACATTTACCATTAATAGAGGTACAGCTTCTTGTGGCACACTCAACATAGGATACTGGGGCCAATTGTCTAAATCATTGGTTAACCAAACAGGCCCATGATACCACAGAGCAAAATTTCTTTAAACTTTTTCAAAGTTAAACCCCTAGTTTAAAAAATCACCAGGATTTTCTGCTGTATTTACATATTTATAATAAACATTTACTTTATACTTATTACAGATGGAAGTAATTAACCCATCCATTTCATTTATTCTATTTTTTAAAAACTTAGATTTTACTTTGGTTTGTCTGGTTAGTAACCAGCTCAAAACTACTTGTGAATCCACAGCAATATTAATGAATTCAAAATATATGTTACTGTATGCTTCCAAAATATTGGGTAAGCATTTCAAGGCCAAAATAACCCCCATCAGCTCCAGGGAAGGGATACTTAACTCCCTAGGCCTATTGGCAGGAGCTACCTTGGCTTTAGCAAATATAAAGGAGCTTTTGTTATCATCATCCACTCCATAACATACAAATCCATAAACACTATCAGAACTGTCACAAAAAAGATGCAAGCCATACTTATTCCCTTCAGAAAGAGCCCTCCTAGGTATTGCAATCGTATCCAGGTGTTCACAGTTATTGCGCAGTTTATACCACTCTTTCAGTATCTCTTCAGGCACTCTTTCATCCCAAGCCAAATTATGCTGCCACACTTGTCTCATCAACAATTTACCCCTAACCGAAATAGGAAGAGCAAAGTTAAGAGGATCGAAAAGCTTGGAAATCTCAGACAACAATTGACGCTTAGTTGAAATACTCTCCAGATATTCTACTTTATTGATATGCATACAGTCAGTCACCACATTGAAACTATATCCCAAGATCTTTTCACAACAACTAGAATGCTCTACAAAGGAGTTTTTCTTCCTTGAACTTAACACGCAAAGCATCCTCGTTTCCTACATTGATGATATATACTTACTATCTCACTTTCTTCTTGCATGCTTGTAAATATTAAATTATCCACATAGAAGCCTGAGGATAATATTTCAGTACATCTATCATGTGGATACTTAGAAGCATGATATTTCATTATATAATGCAGTATAAATGGGGAAGATGTAAACCCAAATATTAATGTAAGGTACCTATAAGCTTCTAGTTGCCCATTGTTAAACCACAAGAAAGTGAACCTATTCATGTCCACTTCATCTTTTAACCTAATCATCAAAAATGCCTGTTTTACATCGCTTATCACAACAGTATGATTCGTTCTGAACACAAGTAGTAGCTTTAAAAGTGAATTCATGAGGTCATAACCACTGTAAGCTGCTTCATTCAAAGATGGAAGAGTTTTATTACTTTTAAGTGAACAATTAAAAATTAGTGTAGTTACTTGTTCTGATTGCCTTATTATAGGGCGATGAGGAATGAATTTATATTTACAAATATCTGAAGAATCATTAAAATTTATATTTACTTTTTCAATTATTTTATCATTCAGTTGACTTTCAAAAACTTTATTGTATTCATTTATTAAATTATTTGAGTTAATTTAGCAAACACTCTATTAACTATATTTAAAGATATTTTAAAATTATTAGGAACTAATTCTATTTTGTCTTCATACCAAGGGAGACTTACATGATAATGTTTGTCTTTGAAAATCATATTCTGATTAAATAATTGAACTTGACATTTATCTACAGTGTTCAGAATTTCTTCGTTCTGCTTGATACCCAATGATTCTAGGCTAAACAGATTTTCCAAACCATTGTCTATATCAGAATCCAAAAACTGTTCAATGGGATTGAAATAACTTTTGGATGGTTCTAATACAAAATACACTTGTGTATTTAGCCTCCTGTTATTACATTCAGAATCATTTATATGAATTATAGCATTATTTGCTTCAACTTTTGACTGAGTTATGAAATTATTAACTTTTTTACTTTTTCTGGCTTCAACCAAACGTACAATTTGTTCTCTACTTAAAAAATTATAAATATTACCTATTGGAATTAATTTATTATTGCCAATATGTAAACAATGACCACTTGCAAAAGGTACAGTCTGAAAGGCTGGAAACAAGTCTATAATTTCTATGCCAAGTAAAACATCTACTTTAATTTGACTATTTACAGGAGAATTATTAAAATTATTGTCAGCAAAATTTAAACCATTAAGTTTCATATTTTTAATAACATCAGGAATGCCATCTACTTTATAATTTATATTTAATTCATCATCTATTAGAAAAGGAATGAAAACTATTTTCTTAAAAACTCTGACTCCAATCAATGTTTGATGAAACCTTTTAATTTTAGAACCAATGAAAGTTTGCACCTCATATTCTATTATAGGAAGACTATTTATATTAGGTATTAGCTTTTCAGCAGCTTCTCTAGAGATATAAGACCTACTTGAAGCTGTATCGATTAAACATCTGAAAGCCTTTTCTTTACCACTGTAAACCATATTTAATGAAGTGGTAGGCGGAATGTATTCATTCTCTAAACTTTGATGAAAAGTTATACAATGATTGGTCGTTTTATTTACCACCTCACTAACATTACACAATGGTTGTATGTGTGATTTACTTCCACACTTACATGGAAACCTCATTTTATTATTGTTACCAAAACATTGTGCTTGTGGATGGTTCACTGTTCGCATAACCCCAACTCTTTAACTCTATTAATACGACCTTCAAAATTGTTATACACAGGACATAATCCTAATGAATGAGGCCCAGAACATAATTTACAAACCTTCTCAACCTCTTTTACTTTATTACCTGAGGTTTGAAAATTGGCTAAAGAATGCTGTTTACTTGTAGCATTTTGTGATGTTTTTTCTTTTTGAGTAGTAACAGGTGTAATTTTATTTTTTAATTTGAGTTTGTCACCTACTGTTCTTTCTGAGGAAGAACTAGTACATATTAAAGCTTTTATTATATCCTGATAATTTTCAAGAACTTCATTTATGTCAGGATAATTATGACCTACTTTTCTTATTAGGTCCTTTAGAAAAATTTTAGGAAGCTTTTTTACCACTATATGTGACAACAAACAACAGCCTGGACTCTTTGAGATTGTAAAATCCAAATTATGCACCTTTAGATCATAAATAATTGCCCTGATTTTATTTAATGCCTTTTTTAAAGATAAAAAATCTTTATCATATTTGGATTCTATATTAATAGCTATCAAAGAGGCAAACAAGTCATTTGTTATAGTTGTTACATCCAAATATTCTGCTTTCAACAATTCTAATGCTACTTTATAATGCTCTGGTATTATTGATAAATGAGAAATAATACTTAAGGGATAATCCTTCAAAAAACTTAAAAGGTACATTAATTTAACAGAGTCACTAAGTTTAGGGTTATTACCAACAATATTCATGAATTGATTTAAAAAAAACTTGAAAACTAATTTTATTTACATCCCCATCAAAAACAGCACAACTCATGATAGGTAATTTTACATTAGCAGTATGATCAATACTGTTTAAAGCTTCCACAAAACTGTCAGAAATTGTAGGTTCTGTTTTTGCAGCCTGTTTACTTTCAATATAATCATTAAAACCACTAATCTTAAGTTCTAAATTAAAATAATATTCACTCTGGCTTTCCAATTCCGATTCCATTGTAATGCCTTCAATTTCATGGTTCATTAAAATTTCTATCATTTTTTCATCCAATTCTTTTATTTTTATTACCAAAGAATTAATCTCATTTAATTGTAATTTACAGAAATTAATACCTAAAGAGTCATTATCCTTTAAAGTACTCAATTTATTGCTTATAAAGGTAATACGTGATTTTAGCGTTGAACGCTTTTTCTTATAATTACTAAAATCTTCCATTTTATTCAAAAATTCTTTATTCAAAAATATTTATTTACAGAATTACTTAAATAATGTTAATATAAGGAATTAAAAACATTTAAAGGCTCACAACTACTCTAGGCCTTCTTAAACGAGTGTGCAAAAAACTAAGTTTCAACTCTAGGGTCATTATCTTAGGAACACAAATTCTCAGAAAATTGCATTATTTAAATTATTTTCATTACGAAAGCGCAACCACACAGCTTTATTAATAATACTGTACATTAATTAAGAAAATATTAACTATATTATAACAAAAAATCACAATAAGTAAGGTTCACTTAACTAGTAAACACGAAATAGGCTAATTGTTTACAAATGAAAATATCGATAGTGAACAAGAGCGATATTAATCGATATTATTCGATATTAATCGATTAATCAATATTATATTAAAATTATCGTTATACGATTATTTGTTACAAAAACGTTTCCAATAATTGAAATCTCCTAATTTTAGGCCCATGTGATCTAGCAATCTTACGACTTGTGGCGCCATCTTTGCGCATGCGTTATGCCACTTTTCGAAATTGTTTAAGTATTAAAACTTTTCAATAGTTTAAATCTTCACTAAATCACTTTTTAATATTAAGGCAAATAAACTTTTCACTTGATGAATAACTTTGATGAAAAATAATTAAACTTTTTTCACTTTGATAAAGATCGTAGAGATCGAAAATTATTTCAAGTATGAAATGTTAGGTACATTTTCAATTTTATCAAAAAATGTTACGTACATTATTCACCATTTTCAAAAATGTTAAAAAGTTAAGTCTTTTTAATATATCATTTTCAAATATATCAAAAAAGTTTCTTTCACTTTTTTGATTGAAGCGGCTCATTTCGCCACCGGCCTATTAATTAGTTTTTTGGAACTAATCTTTAATTAAAAACATTATAAATTTATATTTACCTTAAATGTTCTGGTTTCTGATGTAGAAATAATCAAATAAATACTTTCCTGATTAGCTTCTCGGAGGTACCCCCTTGTCTTTGGAGATGATTTAAGAACGTTTAAGAACATTTAAGCACTTTTATTAAACAATGAGTCTTTTTAATTGTTATTAAAGGCAAACAGGAGAATTCAACTTTGAAAATGCTTCTTTTCAATATTAAGAACAACTTTATTCTTTTGAGTAACTTAAAATAATTAACTTTACTAATGACAGTTATAAAGTTTAATTTACAGGTTTTTCTTAGCCATGATCGTATAAACATTAAATAATAAGTTGCACAATACTGCATACAAACTTAATTATTAAAATGAACCCCAACTTATTGTACTGTTAAGGAACACTAAATATTAGACGTGCTCACAAAGTAATTACTGACGGAATACTAATGAATATTCTATATTGTTGATCCTTACTGACCGCGATCTAGTTACGTCACCAGTGGCGGAGGAATTTTTACTGTAATATATAAGTCTTTATTGATGACTCATTTTACTGTTACTTAATACTGTGGTAAAAAATTTTAAATGACGTCATTTTTGTACATTTTATAATAAATTTTTCATACAATATATATATATATATGATAGTTTATAAAGCAATAACTTTGTAGTAAATCCTATTAGTATAAAACATTTTAATAATTTTATTTTTTTCATTTATTTATAAGCTAATTTTATTTTATCATTTTAGGCAAAATATCTTGTCTCTTAGGTAAGTTATATTTGAATATGTTAAAAAATGTGTAAGGCATTGCAATAGTTTGCATTGGTTATAACTTGGGAAGAATACATCCACACTTTCCAGCTTGTGATGAGAGAGACAAGAATAAAATAGTTTTATACAATTTAAGCTTTTAGATTTTGTCACATTTACTGATGGACTATCTTGACAAATTTTATTTCTATTACAATTAAGTTTATTATTATTATCAACCTTTTTCAGCTGTTAAATAAATTAGTAAATTTATCAGTTTCATCTAAAAAATGGTTGCAGTTAACATACCAAGTGTTGCATTAAATAATGGCAGAGTGATTCCTATCTTGGGACTAGGAACTTGGAAGGTAATTAACAATTTTTGGTAATGAATTTTTAAACATTGGATTTTGACACTAGTGAGTAGTGATGCTTCAGTTCTTTAACATGAGTATCATTTAAAAATCTCAGAATTAACTCCTTGTAGTCAACTTCTAGTATAGTACAATGAAGGTATTAGATTGAAAGTACGAGTATAAACTTTGAAATAGTTTTATCATCATTCTTTTCTACTATTATTTTTTATGCTTTATTAATTCTGTTAAGTTTGAACCATTGTAAATTGCTTATATATATATATATATATATATATATATACTATATATATATATATAATTTTATTTAATATTATATATATATATATATATATAATATATATATATATATATATATATATATATATATATATATATATATATATATATATATATATAAAAAATAATATATATTTTTTATTTTATAAAATATATATATATATATATATATCAAAAATAAGCTTATAATTTTTATTTCATGAAAGCCAAACTATAATGTTTTTCAACTAGGGCCTAAAATGCAATGACTGTGAAGTCAGTAGTACACAAAACCACTGAATTTGACTTCCAACTATTTCAATATTGCACTTTTATTCAAGCCTTGACATCATTATTTGAAGTTATACTAGGGCCTATTATAAATTTTATGGTAAAAACCAAGCCATTAATCACCATAAATAATATAACTAAAACTGAAATGTTTGAATTGTTAATTTGTACTTATGTAATGCATTCCCAGCTTAAAAAGACCTAGAAATTACAATTGCTTTCTCTACAAAATTTTTTACTGTTTCTTTGTGATAACTGTAATGTCTTAACTTATAACCCATCTTCAGGAACAAAAGTAAATATAAAATTAAAATTAACAATCAAAAAACTGTTCCTTATAATTTCAGTCAGTGACATTTTCAGCAAAAATATTATTTTAAATCTGGTTTTATAGGAAAATCCAAAATTGTTAGTACATCTTTAGTCTACCAACTCTATCCCTAACTAACATGTCAAAATTACTTCTCATTTTGATATCGCAGCCCCTTTAAAATATTCATCACAAACTAGTACATATTACTTATTTTTTCTTAATTATTTTTCAAGTATTCATAATCAGATGAAAATTGTAGTTTGAAATTATTATACTCCCTGAATTTTTTTTTTTTTTTTTTTTTTTTTTACTAATATAAGGTACTTGTATACTTTTAATTTAATGTACACTGAACCATTGAGGCCAATGTCATGTTCAACAAATCTTTTCTTGCTTTCACGCCTTGCTCTGGGCATCACCCCTACTGTCAAAGATGCATTTCCCAAACCATCGACAACACCAAGCATCTCATAATTAATAGATTGCTCTTAGAGGGCATTAGAAACAATTTCACTGCACTAAAATTATTGGATCTCTGAGCGTGGCTGGCGATGGTGGCAAAGTACTGCGAGGTTGCTCACTTCTCGCAGGAGGGGAGTGGTGAAAACAAAGTAATTTTATATATATTATATATATTATATATATATATATATATATATATACTATATATATATATATGTTATATATATATATATTATATATATATATATATATATATATATATAATATATATATATATATATATATATATATATATATATTATATAATATATATATATATATATATATATATAAATATATATATATTATATATATTATTTACAGTATTATATATATATATATATATATTATATATATATATATAAATATATATATTATTTATATATATAATATATATTATATATATATATATATATATTATATATATATATATATAATATATATATTATATATATATATAATTTAGGGATGTACCGATACCAGAAAAGGTGCCGATACCGATACGATACCGATACTCTATTTTTGTAGGTGCCGATACGATACCGATACCGAAACCGATACTTTAATTAATATAATAAACACACAGTAATAAAATAGAACATTTGTGCACTGCTAGGCAACTCAGATTGCATTTCCCTTAGTACAAACAAATACTTGCGTCATTTTAGTATAGAAGAGTTCTATACTACTATTTTTGATTCTATGTGTCCCATAATCTATCTATCTTATATTTATTTTTTTTATAAATATAAAATAGCATTTTTTAAGTAATAATAATTGCAAATATAATATTTATAACTAATAACTTTTTATGTTTTTGTTTTTATTTAAAAAAATATTTTCCATTTCCATTTTCAAGTAAGTAATTAACAAAGTTTAGGCTACTAGCTTTATGTTTTAACCTGCTTACAATCTTACAAAGAAGATTCTTTAAACTTATCTACCAATATAATGTAATAAAAACCATAAGAAAGAATGAACATCTCAATTAATCAGCCGAAAAGTTAAAATTAAAAAAACGCTATTACTATCAAACATGACATACATAAAATACTCCTGTTTAAGATATGATTATCATTCAATGAATATAGGTTTATATTCACTACCATACCAGATAATACAACATTTGAGCTTTCCATACTAGTATCTACATCTCAAATGATATTTAAGAAATCCTTTGGGACACAGCTTACTAGCATGTACTTTGGAAACAGTCAGCCACATATTATACATATGATAGAATAGCTATTGCTATTTCATCCCATGCATATATGTGGTGACCTTTTTGCACACCATAGTGGGGAAGCCATAATAGAATATGCCTTCATCCTGAATTAAGTTTTATGAATCCTGAAGGAAATTGAGCGTAGGCGCCACCAGGCCTAAGCCCTTCCTTTGAAGTGAATGAGATTGATCAATGCCAATATCGGCCTTATGAATACTTTATCAACAGAGAGTGCATCAACATATATACTGCATCATCTTCTCATATCAGATATGCTATATTTTTCGCTTGTGAGAAATAAAGCCTAACTATTCCGTTCACTTATCAAGTTGCTGCGTTTGCCTAGGTCGGTTTGTGACTACTATAATGGCGGTGATCTTATCCCACTTCTCTGTTTCTTTATTTTTTTTTCTTTTTTTTTTTTTTCTTTTTTTGTCAAGCGAGCAAGCTCCTCAGTTATTTGCTATTTTAATGCATTCTAAAAGTGGTTCACCTTCGGAGGTGCCATTCTTGTGGGGTTTTCAGCTAGGCTTTAAGAATTCTTTTATAGAACCTTTTATTTTATATTTTTTTACAGTTGTCACCGCCGCTCACGGGCAGAACCCTATTCAAGGAGTGGGTGTTGAACGCCTCAAAAATCCATCTAACGCAAATTACGCAGATGAGCACAGACGCAGGCTTTTAAAGTGAGGGAAATTAAATTGAGTAGGAAACACAGATGATGGAAGAGAATTCCACAGAACAGAGGTGGCAGGAAAGAAAGAAGCACCGCAGCGAACCAGTCTGGAGTTACTAACATCAACACAAAACTCATGTGCCGACCAGCACCCCTTGTGCTACGAGGGCGTCGTAAAGGTGGTGGTACGCGAGTGATAAGTTCCCCGATCACTTGCCTCTACAGTACCTATAGAAAAGGAAATGAAGCACCAACATCGCGCCTCAAATATAAAGGGTCAAGTGAACTAGAAAGTACAGGACAGTTTATAAGTCTTTTGGCCTTTGACTCGACCCTATTCCAAAAGCCGGATAAACCAGAGCCCCGCCCCCCAACAGATATTGAGAGCAGTACTTCAAAACAAGGGGCTTATGAGACCCTTTGTTAGTTGGAGTAAACTTGAGAAGAGGAAAAAAAGGTCTCGCAGTCTAAAAACAGAACTCCCAGTTTCTTGAGGCCGCCCTAGCAAACCACTTGGATTTGAGGTTTCAAACATTTTTTTTGTTTATGTTAAGGGCCCAAGATGTTTATATTTGCAACAGGAGAGACGAGAGACCGTTTCGAAAGAAATAGAAAAGTTAAGTGTCTTAGGAAGAGAGATTGTAGAAGTTAGGTTTTTAAAGAATTTAAATTTCACAAGGTTGAGACGACCCAACCCTAAAATTCTATCCACATCAGCGAGAATAGAATCGAAAGATTAGACGAGAGGCAATTCTAGAAGCTAAAAAGGAAGGCAGAATTGATTTGAGTTTGAATTGAAGAATGAAGGGTCAAGTCCTCGACATATGAGTGGATAGAGTTAGATGTTGCAGGTGAGAAGATCATTGTGAAAAGCTAGAATAAAGTTAGGATATAAAACATTTAACCCTGAGGAACACCACTATTGACAGAAAAAGAAGAAGTCGCCCCATTCAATAAACAGCCGACAATTGAGCCGATTTGAAAGGAGCTAGACATAAGTTAGCCAAAGAGAAGAAAGGAAACCAAGAGGAGGGGGAGCTTGGAGAGCAGTACGCGTGCCATACCCGCGTCATGCTTTATATTAGTCAAGCCGCCACCACACAAGTTCTTCCCGTAATTTCCTAAGGCGCGCGGGAAAACCATAAATCTGTTAAATAGGGAAGTATATCGCCATAGATCTCGAGCAACGAAAGCCGTACTGGTAATCAGAAAGAAGGGAAAGAGATTCCAGATGATCTAAGAAGTTGAAAAGGGTTTTTCAAAGATCTTAGAAAGAATACAAGTGAGAGCTATAGGGCGATAGTTAGAAGGATCAGGGCAGCATCATTTTTTTCGAATAGGTTGGTTGGAACATATGCGCGCTTCCAACACTGAGGAAAGTGCTAGTATTTAGGCATAGAGAATATAGTTGAACGGTGGGGTTCAGCACGGGAAGCACACTCCTCAAAAACTGGGGAGAGGAATGCCATTCCTGGCCACCCGCCTCCTAACGTTCATAGATTCAGGAGCTATGCACCCGATCAAATGAAATGACAGGTTAAGGCATAGGACACCTGATGAGGAGAAGGAGGAGGAAGGAGGAATACAGAATCGTCCAGGGTTGAATTAGAGGAAAATAGGGAGGCCAAAGAGATGATTTGCGCACTTTTCAGTTGGAGTATTTAAACAAACAGAATTCATCAGAGCTAGAAGAGGAGGAAAAGGGATGATTTACAGAAGTTTGTTAGAGATGTTTGGCAAGAGGCCAGAGAGATTGTCAAGTAGGAGAACCAAGGAGTTCGGTGCATTTTCGTTTAATGAAAGTCCGCTTCTCGTCTAAAGAGTATTCCCTGCAACATTTATCTAGCTGGAATGAAAATGCAAGAGTGATTTAGAAACGAGATTTTTTTCAACACCCGATAAGCATTGTCTCTAGCCTGAATGGCCAGGGAACAAGCACGACGAACCATGGATTTGAGGAGAAAAAAGATTTAGTCCAATAAGGAATGAACCTGCTCATCCCATTAACAATTACAGTTCCCACTTTACCGGCAGAATCTGAAGCGCTTAAGAGTCAAAGCAGGCACTTCAATTATAGTTAGCGTAAAGCAACGCAAATTGCCCCCCAATCGGCCCGATCAAAGTGCCAGGAAAATCTTCGGCATAGGGCAGATGGAGATGTTGTGGAGAGAAGTAAAATTTTAAGTTGATATAAGGTTGTGGTCAGATTTAACCGATAGGAGCGAAGGTGGTGTCTTTTTATAGAGAAAGGACTAGTGGGAAACATAGGTCAAGTGTGTTTAAGATCGGTTTTGACGATCCGGAATGTGTGTAGGTTATTAATCAGTTGCTCCAGATCGTTGAGAATACTAAATGATTCGGCTTCCTCCCAACTAAATCAGAACGAGAGGAACCCACAATTCGTTTTGTGACATTGAAATCCCCTAAAATAGAGGGACCTCAGTATTTGGATGAGGAAGATATAACAGTCTCGTTAAGAAGTGTAAGGTAATCAAAAAAAAGGCATGAAAATCTGTTCTGTAGGAGAACAGTAGCAGAAGGCATAAGAATATTGTAGTAGAAAGAAAGAAAGATTTAAGCCACAGAACATCGAAGTTAGGAGATTCGAGATTTCCGGAAGTGTTATAGGAATGTTTATATTCAAATGGCACATACTCCACCCTTTAAACGAAATTATAAATAAGTTATAGTGGATATATTAAAAGGAGTTGAAGGATGAATTCTTAGCCATCTGGGCCTCAGACAAGAGCATAAAATTAGGTTTAGAGTTAGAGAGGTAGTATTTCATGGATGCAGAGTTAGAGTGCAAGCCATTGATGTTGGTAAAGTTAAAAGAAAGCCACGCCTGTGCAAATCTTCTATCACACACGCACACGCACACGCACACGCAATCAAAAAAAAAAAAAAAAAAAAACCCGTCACAGAAACAAATAGACAAAACCAAAGGAGAAATAGGAAAATTTATTCGTACGCTAAAACCTAAAATTTTTAAAACGATAAAACCTATTTACAGCAAATATTAAATACAGGGTTGGGGATTTTTGGATTTTTTGAGAATCGGACGTCACGCGAAATATAATTTGTTAAACAAAAAATTTTTTAAGTTCGATTAGGTATTATTTTAACCCTAGGCCCCATATCTGAGTTCAAAATCTTAAAAATAGGGCTTATAGTCTATGACACAATGAAACCGCAACACTAAAGAGTGTTATTTGTAATAATGATAATATATTACATCAGAAATAAAGAAACATGTTTTGAAACATTGACTTTTGTTGACTTTTTATAATTGTAGAAATTTTTGAAACAGTAGCCTTGCTATGATATTATTATTCTAATATTTTATTTCTATGAAATTAAATCATTAAATATCCAAAAAAAAATTAAAAAATATATATAAAAAAAGCACAAAATCAAGAAAAGCAAAAAATCATGATTTTTTTGAGCAAAAAAATCAAGTGAAAAAATCAGTTGAAAAAATCAATTGATTTTTTCCGTGCCATCCCTGCTAAAATATGAATAATCCAGAAAGTTTAAAAACACTCACGCCCTCACGAAAATTTGCGTACAAAAAAAAAAAAAAAAAAAAATACTAAATTGATCAAATAATATTTCAGTATAAATCTGTATAAATCATAATAATGGCTGTCCAAAATAGGTAAATTTTACACTAAAGACCAAGTTGGAGAAACGCTAAAAATCTAAGTTAAAAAGGAAATCGAGGAGAAAAAAAAAACATAACTTGGTATACTATCTATATCGAACTAGATTTATATTGAATCTAAAGTTTCTCATAATTTTTCACCCAAAAAGTAAAAAGTATCGGCTAAGTATCGGCCATTTTAACCGATACCGATACCGATACCGATACCATCAAAAATGGCCGATACTACCGATACCGATACGAACTATCGGTACATCCCTATATATTATATTATATATCTATATATATAGTTATATATATATATATATAATATATTATATATGATATATAATATTATATACTAATATATATATATATATTATATATATAATATATATATATATATATATATAATAATATATATATATATATATATATATATATATTATATATCAGCACGCACATGCGTGCATGTACTTAAATCAAAATATCTTGCAATTTACAAAATTCATTATAATTTCTTAACAGTCTAAACCAGGTGAAGTTACCCAAGCTGTTTTGGATGCTATTGATGTTGGGTATCGCCACATCGATTGTGCTCATATTTATGGGAATGAATGCGAAGTTGGGGCAGCTTTAAAGGCAAAGATGGAAGATGGAACAGTGAAACGAGAAGAACTCTTCATTACTAGTAAAGTTTGTAATCCAGTTTCCTTTTTGTTAAGATCATAGCTTATTTTTATAGGGGGAAATTTCTGGGGAATGTGGTTATGTATATTTTATATTTTGACTGGGAAATTATTTATATAATAAACCCAATTTATTTTTTATATTTATTGTACCAACATAATTTATTGAATTTGAGTAGTTTCATCCCCTTATTATTAAAATTAGTATGCTAGTATCCTAGTTGCGAAAAGAAAATTGTATAAAGGTTAGTTTTTTTTTTTTTTTTTTTTTTAATTACCAACATTTTGGTGGCAGAAAATTATATTTATACAAAATCATGGGATTAGAATCCTTTATTTTTATTTTAGTTTAAACACCAAAAATCGTGGGCACCTCATTACCTATCAGAATCAGCAGAATCTTTTAACCACTGGGAAAATTTGGTTGATGTTATGCTGACCATGTGATAGTAATATTATTTAGTATTTAGTATTCAAAAGATTTAATTTTTCTAATGAATTTTTTTTTCCCAATATTTCTTTGCCTTTTCTTTTCAATTTGAAATTAAAATTAGTTTGAAACGATTATTTTTGGCATAAACTGATTTTTTTTTTTTTGCCATTAACTTTTCCTGTGATATTAATGTCCATTATTTATAAATTATTTCTACCATTAAATTTTAATTGCACGTTTTCAAATTAGCCTCTATTCAAAGTAGAATAAAATGGTCTGGAGAGATCTCTGAAATGTTAACTACTTTGACATAGTATAAAAGAATTGGTTTATTATTATTATTATTATTATTATTATTATTATTATTATTATTATTATTATTATTATTATTATTATTATTATTATTATTATTATTATTATTATTATTATTATTATTATTATTATTATCTTCTTCCTATCCACAGATCGGGGTTGAGGTGCATAGCATACATCAGAACAGGAAACTAGTAGAAGAACATGACGCAAGTCAAAAAGAAAAGAAAGCCCCTCCCCCCTTTACCGTCCCCTTTATATCCCCAAGGGAGAACTCATTACAGTCAGAAAAATCCACCCTGAGGTTTCACGAGACTGCAATGGACCCTCAATGTGGTATCTCGTCAATATGGGGTTCATCCCTTGGACAAAGCCCACAACCATACCACCTCACAAAACCCTCCATTCACTCCTGTTATGGACCATTCTTTCTGCCTCTGCCAAATTCACATTCCACTCCTTTAGGCATTTCTTTACTGACTCAATCCACTTTTTCTTGTCTCCCAGCGAGTTGACTCACAGAACACTCACCACTATGCATTCACTTAACCAACTGACCATCATCCATCCTTTCCATATGACCAAACCATCTCAACGTTCTCTCATTTAAGCCTTTCTTCACACCACACCACACCACTCCCTAATGCGTTCATTCCTTATTTTATCAATTCTTCTCACACCTTACACGCCCCTATGATTGTCCACCTGAACGCTTTGTACCTTAGATCTATACCTGTTATTCCATACCATAGTTTCCCTACTCTACGTTAACACAGGTAACAGCATACCCTCATGCCAAACAATAGCAGACTCAAGACTTCCAGCCACCTTCCTACCATTCACAACTTTCCTACTACATACTGCATAATCTGTTCCCTTTTCATCCAACATATATCCTAAATATTTAAACTCAGAGCAACAGTTGCTCACCATCTAACATGACTTCACACCACGAACTCTCCTCACTCACTACCATAACCTTACTCATATCTTCATTTACTTTCAAACCCCTCCTTTTACACACCCTGCCAAACCACTGTAATAATTCTCTCATATTCTCTTCAGATTAACCATACAAAACCAAATTATCCGCATATAATAGGCAGGGTACCATCCACTCTCTTCCATTCTCCATCATTCTAACACCTACCCCTGCCACTCCTACCTCAATTTCTTTCATAACCCCATCCATATACAAATTAAATAACTAAGGATACATAACACATCCCTGCCTCACTCCGCTATTAATAATAAACCAATCACTTTCGACTCTGTTTATTCTTACACACGCTTCACTATCGTCATCCATACTTTTGATTCCATTTAGAAGTCTACCACCACCAATACCATATATCACTAACACCTGCCACAGAGCTTCACTTTTAACCCTATCATACGTCTGCTGCAAGTCCATAAAACCTAAATACAATTTATTCTTCTTTCGCATTTTTTCAATCATTTGTTTCAATGTAAAAATTTGATCCACACGTCCTCTACCACTCCTAGATTTACTTTGTTCTTCACCAATCAGTCCCTTAGTCACAACGTACTTTTTCAACCAAAATGCCAGCGTATATCTTCCCTACAACTCTCAATAAACTAATTCCCCTATAGTTCCTACAGCTCCCCTTATTCCCTTACCCTTATATAAAGGTACTATTACTGCTCTCCTCCAATCACTCATAACTATACCCTCCATAAACGCTTTGTTACACAACTTCAAAATCCATTCAATCACCATCTCTGGTCTATTCTTGATCATTTCACTATGCCTGCAGATTTACCATTCTTCAACTTTCTCACCCTACCCATTACCTCCTCCCCACAATATCTATTTCTTCTTGCACCATCAAACCCACACACATTCACTATCAGCTCTTCATTACTGCCAATGTTATGCAAATTTTCGAAGTGTTCCCTTCATACTCTTCTCATATCCATTTTATCAGTTAAGAAAGCACCATCCTTATTCATTATTCTATGCAGATTCCCCTTTCATTCTTAACCTTTTGCTCTTCCTTCCAGAAAAGCTTTGTATTCCCTTGTTAGTTCCCATTCATCAATCTCCCTAACTGTTCATTTACCTCATTTTTCCTCTTACTTATGCAACTTTTAGTCTTCCTTTTTTCCTTCTTATATAATTCCAAACATTTTGAGATCTCATCATTTGCTTTTAGCACATTCATTATTATTATTATTATTATTATTATAATATTATTATTATTATTATTATTATTATTATTATTATTATTATTATTATTATTATTATTTTTATTATTATTATTATTATTTCAAATTGCATAGGACCTACTGTACATAAAAATAAATTTAATAGTATTTAATTTTTACAGTAAAATAGTACAAATGGTAAAATCCCGCTGATGGAGAGTAAAATATCCTGTGACTCATTCATAAAATAAGCTATCATTTTAAAGCTTGTAATATTTTTCTATATTTTAAAGCTAATTGACTAATGATTGTGAATTTAGTGACTAGAAATATCAAGATTAGTTTCTTTTTTAATAATGACTAATAACTATAGTTTTGGATAAAAATAATTCATTCAGGTTTTTAAAAATGTAATGAAAAGGAGATTTTTAACCTAAGTACAAATAAAAATGACTAGTATTGAAATTTTTTTATTTATATTCGCAGTTGTGGAACACTTTTCATAGTAGGCATCTCGTCATTCCAGCAATTAGAGAAACACTGAAGAATTTGGGTCTTAATTATCTTGATTTGTATCTGATACATTGGCCGATGGGTTACAAGGTGAGATTTTTTAATTTTTCATATCACTTGTTTAATGTTAATTGTTAAATGCCGTTATTAAGAATTGTAATTCAAGTTAAGATATTAGCTGACTCCACATTATTATCAGACCTGTGGAGTCAGTCTTCAAATACAATGTCTCCATCTTTCTTTTCCTTTATGATTACTACCTATGAAATAAATGTTTCCTCATTTTATTGCACTCAGATATTTACAAACCTTTTTTTTTATACTTTGTGTGTTTCTGATATTTGCACAAACTACTAGTTTTCTTGTTTTGTCTCATCATATTACCATTCATAAAGGAAAAAATTTAATACCACTGTGTCATAGATTTTGCTCAAACTTTGTATATCTTTTGTCTTTAACCTAAAAACGAAGGAAAGGTGGTTAAAAGTTTTGTTTAATTTTTTTTGGGGGGAAATTACAGCCTCCCAAAATTTGTTTTTTCAAATATTTTACTCTTTTTTTGAGAGGTTATACTTTGGTCCTATTCATAACTTTGGTCCTATTAGTAATATAGCTGTGAGATAAAATACATCTGGTGTAAAAAGGCATGTTAAGCAAATGTTACTTTAAGTACTTAAGA
>JABUQX010132082.1:37500-45799 GCA_015478945.1 Trachelipus rathkii
TTAGATCTGCATTTCATTCCAGACCATATGTCTCACCACCATACAACACAGGTAACAACATACCCTCATGTAAGACTCTCTAGCGCACAAGACCTCTTTAGTCCCTTAGTTATCCACCAACGATTTAATTGCACCAGCCACCTTCCTGCCATTCACAACTTTCCTACTACACTCTGCATCATCCGTTCCCTTCTCATCCAACACATACCCTAATATTTAAACTCAGCATTCTTGCTCCAGCTGCCATCATCTAACATAACTTCTGAAGACTGAGGACTGTCCTCACCACAACCATAACCTTTACTCTATCTACGTTTACTTTCAAACCCCTCCTTTTACATACCCTGCCAAATCTCTCCACCAATCCTCTCAAACTCTCTCAGATTCGCCACACAGAACCAAATCATCCGCATACAAATAGGTAGGGCACCCCCACTCTCATCCCCATTCTCCATCATTCTAACACCATTTCCTGCCATCCCCACCTCTAATTTCCTTCATAACCCTATCCATATACATATTGAATAACCAGTGAGACATAACACAACCCTGTCTCACTCGCTATTAATCCAAACCAATCACCATTGACACCATTTATTCTTACACACGCTTCACCATCGTCATACATACTTTTGATTCCATTCAGAAGCCTACCACCAACACCATATATCACTAATACCTGCCATAAAGCTTCCCTATTAACTCTATCATACGCCTGTTGTAAATCCATAAAACTAAATACAATTTATTCTTCTTCTCCCTCATTTTCTCAATCATTTGTTTCAATGTAAAAGATTTGATCCACACATCCTCTACCACCCTAAACGCACCTGTTCTTCACCAATCAGCCTTTCAGTCGACGCCCTCTTTCGACCAAAATACCAGCATATACCTTCCCTACAACACCTAATAAACTATTCTTATAATTTCTACAGTTCCTCTTTTCCTTTACCCTTATACAAGGGTACTATTACTGTTCTCCTCCAACCTTGAACTATACCCTCCATAAACTGCTTTATTACACAACTCCAAATCCAATCAATCACCATCTCGCCTCCGCCCTTGACTCATTATTTTCACTAGTAATTTCATCTATACTGCAGATTTACCATTCTTTTCAACTTTCTTACCCTACCCATTACCTCCTCCTTACTAATAACCCCATCCCCATAAAATAATTCTATTCCTTCTTGCACCATCAAAACCACACATAACACTCACTAACACCTCATCATTACTGTTAATATTGTGTGATTTTCAAAGTGTTCTTTCCACACCTCCCCTCACATCCCTTCATCAGCAGCACCATCCTATCATTGCTCATAGATTCCCCTTATTCTCATTCTAACTTTCGCGCTTCCCTTCCAGAAGAGCTTCCTATTCCCCTGTATGTCCTCATTCATCCTCCTTCCAAACTGTTCATTTACTTTTTGTTTTCTCCTACGTATACACCTTTTAGTATTTCTTTTTCCTCCTTATATAATTCCAAGCATCTTTCTTTTAAATCTTCATCATTTGCTTTTAGTACATTCAACCACGCTTCTTTTTACTTTTAATCAGCTTGTATCAATTTTTCATTCCACCACTCAGCACACTTACTTCCCCATTAGCACATCCACATACTTCTTTGCACTGCTAACAACTGCTTCCTCTATTTGTTCAGATTTGTTCAGTTTAAACTTGTTCACATTCAACTGATTTCCTTGCGAGCGTTCTTACATACTTATCCTTATTAGCCTTGTTCACTTGTAATTTCCTTCGTATACCTTAATTTTACCCACTTCCTTTCGTATCGCCTTCCTTCCCATCCAAGCCCCCACTAACTTAATTTTTACATAGAACAACATAATGATCTGATAATCCTATTCCTAAACCTCACTGATTTAACATCCAACACATACTCAACATTCTTCTTCACTAATAATCAATCATACTTTTCATTTCGATACCATCTCTACCTACACAAACTCTAGTAATATTTATGGATACTCTTGTGTTTAAAGAGTATTACTTACACACATACCCTCCTCTACCCTCACAGAAATCAATCACCTTCTCCTACCATTCTCATTTTTTCCTGACACCCCAAAACCACCTGTTATACATCCCTTTTTTGATCACCCATCCAACCATTCAGGTCCCCCAACACTATCAATCTGAAGTTCCTCTCACCCCATCCAAACATCATTCAGATTATCCCAAAAAAAATCGTACTCTCTTCAACATTACCCTTAGATGGACCATATGTCACAAAATCCACACATACCTTGACCTTTTCAAACTTAAATTTAACCATTAGAATTCTAGGGACTCACACACAAAGTCTACCATAGCTCATACCACAAGTCACTCATCAAAATTGCAACCCTTCTCTCCCCTCTCATTCCTTTCCACACCAAGCACACACAATATTTCACACCACACCACTCATTTTCACTGTTTCCTTTTAACTTTGTTTCAGTCACAGCGAGCAAATCGAAATTTGCCCTTTCTAAACATACATCCATCACCTCTCTCCTCTTCTCCTCATTTATTCCTCTGACATTCCACGTATACGATTCATACAATTTCACCGGAAATTTTAGAATGCCGTTTACGGCGATCACGACCATCTCCGAGGCATCAGCATTCCTAGCAAGAGAAAGGTGGTAGTGGCAGCCAACCCAACTACCCCCCGTCCCCTAGTCGCCTTCTACGACACGCAAGGACATTAATGATGTGGGCAAATTCTTTTCTCCCCACTCATAGGGATAAGGAGTAGTAGCATTGTCTGTAAGGTGCTGCCGAAGAGTGTGTGTACTTTAAGTATGTGTATGTATGATATGTGGATAAATGGTGGTCAGTAATATGTTGCCTGGAGGACAGTGTAAAGAATATGAATGCTAAAGACAGTTGGCGCACCATTGTAATACTGAGATTTCTGATTCACTCTCTAGTGACTCACATGTCATTACGTGGTTTGAGTTTTTGAAACAGCCCCCAGGCAATTTATAACTAGTGAATTTCACAACCACCACTTGTTTACAAAACAAAACGTTCAATATATATTTTTCTATTGGTTAAGTGATCCCCAGCCTTCGATTATATATATATATATATATATATATATATATATATATATATATATATATATTATATATATATATATATATATATATATATATATATATATATATATATATATATATATATATATATATATATATATATATATATTATATATATTATATATATATATATATATATATATATATATATATATATATATATATATATATATTATATATATATATATATATATATATATATATATATATATATATATAGGTATATATATATATATATATATATATATATATTATATATATATATATATATATATATATATATATATATATATATATATATATATATATATATATATATATATATATATATATATAGTAGTATATTTATATATATATATATATATATATATATATATATATATATATATATATATATATATATATATATATATATAAAATCAGAGCTGGATCAATTTTTTAGCCAATAGAAAGATATGTTGAATGCCTTTGTTTTAAAACAAGTGGTGACATTCAGACTTGTGGATTTATAATGATATAAGGTATTGTTTCAGAACCTAAAATCACATGTGATGTGTTGTAAGTTGGGAGTCACTAAATTGGATCGAATTCAGTGAGGTCTAATTTCTTGGAATTGAAACGTACAAGAGAAAGTGGGTGTTTTGTTATGCACTGGATGTGGTTTAGTGTTACAAATATCGAGATTCTTTGCCAGACACCTTGCAGAGTATGTAATAAATTACCAAAACCCTCCAAACTATGATTTTCCGTGTTCAACCAAGTAACCAGCTCATTGGTTCTGTATCTAAGTAACCATCTCTCAAGTACCCCTCATGAAATTGTTTCTATAGTCTTATGTGAAGGTGCAAACCCTGAACCCTAAGCTTGTGAAAGCTTATGCTTATCTCAAGAGCTGCCAAACTAACTTGGGAACAAATTGATTTTGCATGTTTATTTTAAAACTGGCATGTAGGTTTTTCATTTTATTTTTTTTATTTGTCTATTATGTGTTCGATTTTTGAGCTAAGTAAGAGGATATATCTCTAAATTCATTTGACTGCAATGCAGAGTTTTTGCACATTAATTGGTAATTATTATTATTATTATTATTATTATTATTATTAGTAGGTAAAATTAAGAGTGAGAAGTTAAGTGTGCAAGATAATAAGGATAAGTATGTAAGAGCGCTCGTTGCAAACGGTTGAATGTAGTCGTTGATACTTGAGTAAATCTGGGGGCAATTAGTTAGCCAATTGTTAGTAGTGCAAAGGAAGTGTGTGATGTGCTAAAGTAGAAGTAAGAATGTTAACAGCGAATGGTGGAATGAAGAGGTGATGGAAGTGGTTAGTACAAAGAAGCGTGGTTGAATGTACTAAAGCAAAAGATGAAGTTTCAAAAGAAAGATGCTTGGAATTATATAAGGAGGAAAAAAGAAATACTAAAAGGTGTATACGTAGGAGAAAACAAGAGGTAAATGAACAGTTTGGAAGGAGGATGAATGAGGACATACAAGGAAATAGGAAGCTCTTCTGGAAGGAAGCGCGAAAGGTTAAGAATGAGAATAAGGGGAATCTGCTTAGAATAATGAATAGGGATGGTGCTTTTGTAACTGATGAAATATGTGAGGGGAGGTGGAAGAACACTGAAAATCTGCACAATATTAACGGTAATGATGAGGTGTTAGTGAATGTGTGCGGTTTTGATGGTAAGAAGGAATAGGTATTTGGGGATGAGGTTATTAGTAAGGAGGAGGTAATGGGTAGGGTGAGAAAGCTGAAGAATGGTAAATCTGCAGGTATAGATGAAATTACTAGTGAAATGATCAAGAGCGGAGGCGAGATGGTGATTGATTGGATTTAGAAGTTGTGTAATAAAGCGTTTATGGAGGTATAGTTCCAAGGGATTGAGGAGAGTGGCATTAGTACCCTTGTATAAGGGTGAGGAGAGAAAGGGAACTGTAGAAATTATAGGGGAATAAGTTTATTGAGTGTTGTAGGGAAGGTATATGCTGGTATTTTGTCGAAAGAGTGCGTCGAGTGACGAAGGACTGATTGAAGAAGAACAAGGTGCGTTTAGGAGTGGTAGAGATGTGTGGATCAAATCTTACATTGAAACAAATGATTGAGAAAATGAGGGAGAAGGAAGAATAAATTGTATTTAGTTTTATGGATTGCAACAGGCGTATGATAGAATTAATAGGGAAGCTATGGCAGGTGTTAGTGATATATGGTGTTGGTGGTAGGCTTCTGAATGGAATCAAAAGTATGTATGACGATAGTGAAGCGTGTGTAAGAATAAATGGTGTCAATGGTGATTGGTTTAGGATTAATAGCGGAGTAAGACAGGGTTGTGTTATGTCTCCTTGGTTATTCAATTTGTATATGGATGGGGTTATGTCGAGGTGGGTATGGCAGGAAATGGTGTTAGAATGGTGGAGAATGGAGTTGAGTGGAGGTGCCCTACCTATTATATGTGGATGATTTGTTCTGTGGCGAATCTGAAGAGAGTTTGAGAGATGGAAAGAGGGGCTTGGCAAAGTGTGAAAGGAGGGGCTTGAAAGTAAACGTGGATAAGAGTAAGGTTATGGTTGTGAGTGAGGACAATCCTCAGTGTGAAGTTATGTTAGATGGTGAGCAGCTAGAACAAGTGTCTGAGTTTAAATATTTAGGGTATATGTTGGATGAGAAGGAAACGGACGATGCAGAGTGTAGTAGGAAAGTTGTGAATGGCAGGAAGGTGGCTGGTGCAATCGTTGATGAATGCAAAGGGACTAAGTCTTGAGTGTGCTAGTCCCATATGAGGGTACAGCAGTTACCTGTGTTATTGGATGGTAGTGAGACTATGGTCTGGAATAAGAAGTATAGATCTAAAGTTCAATGTGTTCAGATGGACAATCTTAGGGGTGTTCTAGGTGTGAGAAGAATTGATAAAGAGAGGAATGAACGTATTAGAGAGTGGTGTGGTGTGAAGAAAGGGGTAAATGAGAGAATAAATGAAAGTATGTTGAGATGGTTTGGTCATGTGGAAAGGATGAATGATAGTAGGTTGGTTAAGCGGATGTATAGTGGTGAGTGTGTTGGGAACCGACCGGCTGGGAGACCGAAGAGAAAGTGGATTGAGTCGGTGAACGAATGTCTGAAGGAGAGAAATGAGTTTGGCAGAGGCGAGAATAAAGGTGCATGATAGGAGAGAATGGCGGGGTTTTGTAGGCATGGTTGTGGCCCACCTGGGCCAGGGGATGAACCCTCATTGACGATTTACCATAGTGTGAGGGTCCGTCGCGGTCCCATGATTGGGTTGATTTTCTGTCTGTGACGAGCCTCACTAATTAATGGTACAGAGGGGGCGTAGTAAGGCTGGGCTTTCTTTCGACGTTTGTCATGTTCTCCTTACCGCTTTTCTTTTCCGGATGTTTATAATAGCACCTTACCTCCAAATTTTGTGGGCAAAAGAGGAAGGTAAAAAAAAAGAATTATTATTATTATTATTATTATTATTATTATTATTATTATTATTTATTATTATTTTTTTATTATTATTATTATTATTATTATTATTATTATTATTATTATTATTATTATTATTATTATTATTATTATTATTATTATTATTATTATTATTATTATTATTCTGATATATTATTATTATTATTATTATTATTATTATTATTATTAAATTTGGGTATAAAGGTTTAGAGATTAGCATAATTAATGTAGCCTATAAGAGGAAATATATTGTGTATTATAGAGAAGTGTAATGTTGCACGTAAGGAATAAGAGCAGGTGGAAAACTCAAAATTTTGATGTAGAATAGGGTTGAAGGTAGGGGCTTTACAGTGTGAGTGCTGGGGATCAGAACTATTAGTAAAGATCAGCAACCACTGTTTTAAATAAGGAAAATTAATTTTTGTAAGGCCTATTTCATGTTTTATATTTTGATAGGTTATATTTATACCTTGTTGAACTTTTTTTTTTTAAACTGACAACAGTATCCAGATTTAACAAATAAAAATGAAGCACTTAAAATTGTCAAATGTTACAGCTCCTTTATTGATTGTTAGTAATGTTAATTGTTGTGGCAAGCTTTGTAAAGAATTGTGAGATTCATTTGATATCGGATATTGGTCATATTAATCACAATTAGAAATTTTCGACGGCATTTTCTCCAAATTTTTGTCTTTAACTTCATAATCCACTGCCAGAAATTCTACTGACTTTTTTAACTTTTTAGATGGATTTGTTCCCACTATCATTTTACTTCCCAAATTTAGAAAATATTCAGTAAGAGATTCTAACGAACTTCAAAGATGATTTTAAATATCATTTTGGGATTTCAACTTCGAAATCCACTCCTCGGACTCTTGAATAAAGCTTCACAGAAACAGTTAAAGAATTTGTCTCATGCACGATAAGATTTCTTCAAGCCTAGTATGATATACCAATAGTATGCCCTCGGCCAACAAGAGAAACACGGTTTACATGCCTTATATGATGCTTCCGTTGCATTTTTCATTATTTGTTTTAATTTTGTTTAGTATTAAACTTTTAGAACGATTATGACAAGTTTAGTTTTCAAAAGAAATATCTGTATTTTTATAAATTTGATGGTTTATTTCTATTTCTCTGTAACTTTGCTGGTACTAAAGACAGTAAACAAAGGGCATTGGGAGCTTCTTTGTCAGTAATGCTAGTAAATTCTTAAGACAAATAATTAGGATCTTATTTACGTTTTTTCGTAGAACCGAAAATTGATTTTTTTTTGTTATGGTTATCAAACTAGATGTTGATGTTTGTACAGGTTCCATTCTTTTGTCTTCTGCAGAAGTGTGGTTTCTCTTGTTTCTACATTACTATCAGTATTCTTTGAAAAACGGTATTTTAACTATTGATCCATTGTAGGATAATTTTTAAAAATTAGAAACCTTTTGATCAACAAAGTGTATTTTATAAAGTTTTATAAAAAATAAAAAAGTATATATCAATTATTTCAACGATTGCACTAACGATTTGTCACTTAAGTAGAAAAGCACACGTTTTCACATTTTAAAATCTCTAACACGCTTTCTACCACAAAGCAAAATTAATCTGAAAACTTCATTTCTTTGGCAGTAATTTACAAGTTTACGATATTCCAATAAAATATTTGCAAATATAAACATTTTTTGGCCCAGAGCCAGAATTAAAAATATTTAGGGGTCGAACTGGTGAAGTTAT